>VUYV01000074.1:2030505-2048401 GCA_008711295.1 Anarhynchus alexandrinus
CCGGCCCCGCTCTTAAAGGCGCCGCGTCGCCGCTTTACGTAACGGCGGGAGCGGGGAGGGGGGGGGGAGTTGGGGACGGACGGGCGGGTGAGTGAGAAGTGGGGTGCGGGGATGGACAGACTCACCGCGGGGCAGCGCCCGGCCCCGGGAGAGCTCCGCCGCAGGGACCGGGGGGAAACGGAACACAGGGCACGGACTTGCTCCCGAATTCTTGCTTCGGGTTCGGTGGGGAGAGGGGCTGCACCCCCCTCCCTCCCGTCCCCCCCGCAGCCCCGTCGGGGCCAGCCGTGCCCGGTTGCAGCGGAGCTCTAGGCAGCCCCGGCCCTGCCAGGTTTGGGCAGGGAGATGCGGGAAACAACCTGTTTCCAACAAATAAATCATCCCTGTTGGAAGAGGAGGGACCAGAGCTACCCCGGGACAGCCTGTAAGAAGCGAGCAGGGCTCCTGGAGAAGCTGCTGCCTGCCTCAAATGGTGCATCTTCCCGGGTTACAGTAAAGCAGGAGGCGAGACTGGCACCAGAAAAGCTGAGCCTGTTTAAAATGCAAAGCCCCAAATCAGTGCAGTCTCACCTGAGCTGACCTCTGGGGATGGGGATGCAGCTCCCGCTCTGCCAGAGCTCTCAGCAGTAATCAAATATCGATCTGCACCTTGACTGCCCTTCAGGGTGATAAGGGGTAGGGACGAGGCAGGGAACAGCTCTGGCTTCCCAGGGCACAGACATGAGCACCCACAGCCCTGCCCAGACACCTTCTTACCAGCAGACAGCTGCAAAACTGGGGCCTGGGAGAAGTGTGACACTTCATCCTCCTCCCGCCATCCACCCCAACACCACAGGCTCTTTAGGGACAACATGGTGGCTGAGAGGCAGTAGGCAGGACACAGCCATGAAGGTGTGGGGGGGGGGGGGGTAGAGTCCTCAGCCCAGTCCTCTGTGATGAGGCAGGACTCAGAGCCAAGCAGCACAGTGAAGTTTGGACTTGCTATTGCAAGTCAACAAGGTGGAACTGGAGCTGCCAGCCTTGAAGAGGCAGGAAAACAGCCTCCTTCCAGCTGCCCGAGCTCACCCATGGCCACAACAGCATCGTGGCTTTGCAATAACCCACAAGAGGAGTCGAGTATTCAAGCTTTAAAACTTTATTCAAGCAGAGAGCAGGTAACCCAGAAACACAGTTTAGCACCCCGCACCAGTCAGATGCCAAGGCATCCCACCATCCCAGTAGTCACGGTTGCACTGCCCAGGCGGGAGCCAGGCTTTGTCTTTCTCTGCCGGCTGTAAAGCGCACGATTAAGTCTGACATCAAGATGCATGCAAACACTACAGTGAGGACTCCCAGACAGCAGCTCTTAAATGCCATCCAGAGAAGTGTCACTAGGAAACAGTAACACAGACAGGGGTGTACACATGCCTCAGAGAGAGCAGGGTAGTTATAGAAGAGCAAGGAGTTGTACAAGCCTGGGCATCTGGCTTCCAGAAAGACTGATGGAAATCCAGCCCTCTAAGTTGGTGAGCACCAAGCTCAGGAACTAGGCTGGGGGTTTGTCCTTGCCCACTCTTGGTGGAGGCCCAGACCTCTGCACCAGCTGAAGTGTTCTTTCACCCTCAAGGACTACTGCTGGGGCTCAGGTCACTCGCTCGCTTTAGTTTTAAATGCCAGATCAAACTGTTTGCAGAGTAGGGGGCTGGCCACAGCCGGCCACCTGCTTTTTGGGAACAGGCAGCAGAGTTTAGCAGGCATCAAACAGCAGCAGCATTCAGCTTCAGGTCAGGGAGCAGAGGGGCACAACGAGAAAGGTGCCACCCATTTCTCCCCCCTCCGCACATCACCCAGGAGGCAAGACTGGAGTTTCCAGCGAGACCTGGGGAGCAAGCAGCTTCCCATGCGTGCACACCAGCATCCGCCCAGTGCCAAAGCAGTCTCTTAAGTAGTATGCACACCCACCTAGAGCGGTGACCAGAGTCCTCCAGACAGCAGTCAGCCCCAAGGCCTACATTCACCTTTAATTCCCCAAGTCTTTGTAACTTCCTTTGAAGGAAGTTTGCTAAATCACAGAGCACACAGTCTAGCTAGCCTAGTTTCCACTAAACATTCAAGCACCAGTCCCCTGACTGGAGGCAGAAAGCCACTTCAAGACAGCACAGCTATTTGAAACAGTTCAGCCTACGGAGAAGGTAGAGTCTAAGGAAGTACATAACAGACGTTTATATCCGCATCACCACAGGAGAGTGAAAAAAATAGGATTGCAGGAAATTGATCCATGTTAGATACTAACCATCAAGCTTCGCAGATGACATTGCATGATAAGCATAGAACAATTATGGGAAACACTGTCCCCGATAATTACGTACACCCATAGTGCAACATATGGAGGTCACTGCCTCCGATATAACACTGTGGTAGGCAAAAACTACCTTGTTCTTTACACATTATGGAAGACACTGCCCCCGATAATGTCAGTTAGGTTTCATGATACATAAGGTACTGGAAGTTTGCAGGAAGCTGCCATTTAAAAAAAATAATAATAAAAAAAAAAATTGGGCCAATGCCTAATCTGAGGTACAAGAAGTTTGGTTTTTGTTGCCATAAGTGAAGCTGGGGCTACATACTGAGCCCCTACACCAGGGCCAGGAAGGAAGCTGTGCTCCCTACGCAAGCACACGGCATCCAGAAGGGGGGGGAGGGGGAAGAGAGGGAGTCTGAAGTCCAGAGGCACAGACACCACAGGGAAGCCAAATTTCTAGTATTTGAGTTTCCACCCAGGTTTTCAGCATGTTAAGGATCTTGGAGCCCAACCTGGAGACTTGCTACCAGGTTTACACCTCCATGTTTCTTCCAGAGGGATGTTTTTGCCACAGAAAGCTTAATTGCTAGTTTTCAAAGATTGTTTTTGGAGGGGCCTGTTTAGATTATTTTAAATGCAAAGTTCCAGTATCATGTTTGATTGTAATAGCAGATGCTGCTTTATTCAAAAACGACAGTATAACTGTCATAATTATGGAAGGCACTGCTTCCGATAATTATCTTCTATAAAAAAACACACCATTTATAGTGAACGCTGTCACTGATAAATAAATAAACAAATAAATATCTCAGTGCCAAACAAGAGCCATCCTGCAAAATGGCATCAGTCAAACAGGGTTTGGCCAGCAAGAGACTCAATTTCACAAAAGGCCCCAGAGCAGCAAGGTCTGAAGTGTCAGTCTAGAGCCATTTCTCAATGCCGCAGGACTCGCTGAGATGCCAGCTAAGGATATAAAGGGGACATTAGATAATCTTTGGGTCATATTCCCTGGGTATTGAGACCTGCCTCAGCAGAAGCAAGCCTCCAAGATATTGTTGGGACCCTGCTGTTGAGTAAAGGCAGGCCAGACACTTCAGAGCTTGCTGATAATCCAGCGCTTGCGGGCTGTTACTATGTTGTTTTATTTTTGAACTACAGGTTGGTCTCTGCAGCTCCCTGCCAGAGAAGGGATCTACATTACAAGTGTTAAGAGGAATCCGTTCCCTGTTTTGTCATAGATTTAGGGGGCCAACAATTAAAACCCTAAATAGATGAGGTACCTCCCCACTGAAGGTACTGGTTCAGGAGTCACCTGAGCTGTTAGTTCTCAAGTACACTGGAGAGCAAGCCCCACAAGCAGCTGTACGTGACCGGTTTAGACTGTGGTCAGATGGGAGCCTGGTCAGAGGAGATGTCATGGTAATCTTAGTACCTGCTTTAAAACTGCCTCCTGTGAATTTGTCAAGGTGAGATTTAAATTTTATGCTCAGCTTTGGTCAAAAAAGATTCGTTGCCAGAAAATCTACAGAAGAATAATGCCATGTTAGGGAGTGGGTTTCCCTAATCCTGTACCTTAACCAGGTGTTTGCCACGTCTAGAATTCGTTGTCTGTATCCCAGATATCACCCACTAAGGCATTGGCAGCTCCTTTAATGGTCCAGGTTGCCAGGGCCAGCTGCTCCTTCAGCATGTTCACATCCACGCTGTCCCTGCTGGTTCTCAGCAGGTGTAGGTTCTCCAGCAGACTCTGCAGAGTGTGGGAGCCTTTGCCGAAGAAGATGTGGCGAAAGGGAGCATCTTTTGGCGAGAGGTATGGGGAGAGGAAGTCATACTCCACCTGTAGTAGAGGTGCAAATCTAGGGTTATACTCTCACCTCCCAAGGTTTTTCTTTCCTAATCTGCCCCATCATGAGCTCCCAACCTCTGATCCCCACCCAGCCCTTTCCCACAGGGGCTCTGCAAGGACCAGACCCTCTCCTGACAGCAAGCACAGAAGTCAAATCGCACTGACACTAAGCAAGAAGAGTCTGCACAGTGCCCATGGCTCCTAAGGAAGTGGCCCATCCCAGCCAGCACTCTCTTCCTTCATGAAGAAAGGAAAACCAGTTGTAAATACCCACCTTCATGATCCTGTCATTCAGGGCTCTGCGGATGATCCTGTTTTCCCTGTCACTGTTTGCGATGTCTCTTCTCAGTGCATCTGTAGCTCGCTGGAAGTCACCACGTGCAAAAAACAGCCAGTTCAAGGTCAACCCCAGCGCCTGTGAGGGAGGAGCTGTTAGCAAACCTGATTTTCTTCTTTTGCTGCTTTCTTACCAAGTAAAAGTGTTGGGTTTCTTTTTTTTTGCCAGTTTAACCAAGCAGCAGAGCGAGTTCCTGGCAGGCTCTTCTAAGGTCACTGAGCTCAGTGACGTCTCTCCCCACCCAGTTTCTTGTAGGCTTTCAGCAGAGGTGCAAATGAGATGCAAAGTGCTGTGAATGATAACCAGAGGAGAAACCATCCACATGCAGCTCAAGAGCTTACAGCAGCCAGATTAGCCAAATCTGTCTGCCACAGCTACTCTGCCTGCGCTGCTCTATACAAACATTGGTTGAGGTCACATGTTGCTACACTCCCATGCCCAAAGGAGGAAGGTGTCCACCCTGTTGTAATCCAATGGCAGCAGAGCCTTATTAGCATATGGCTCAATAACAGTCTACAGGGATTCAATGCACTTGCAGCCTTTCTTACCTTCACATCCCGATCGTAGGGCAAAAACTTCTCCTGGAACGCTAGCAATTCTTCACCATATCTCTCAAAGTCCAGGAAGAGCTCGTGATCGTGGGTCAGCCTGAGAGCTATTTGTCCAGCAACTTCTGCAGCAGCACGCATAAAAACATACAAGTTGTCACTCATCTTCAAGTTCTCCACGGTGTCCTGAGTAGTGCCCAAGAAGGGATATTCCTTGTCTTTCTGCAAGAAAGAAGGCATTGAAGTTAGGCAAGAGTGCTTCTCCAGCTAGGATTTTTCACTTCCCACCAAGTTTGCTTGCTACTTCCACCACATTCCATCTCCTTGTGCTGCTAACTATGAGACTTGAGTGGCAAAACTTCGAAGGACAGGGAAAGGGAATGGACCTCCTGCATCTCGTCCCTCACAGTTTCCAAGGATCAGAAGGATGCTCTGCTAGTTTGTTAGACTCAAAGACATATAGACCTTCCCCCCCTGCCCTCAGAGTTCACTGCAGAAGTGTGGGCAGGCAAACCCCAGCACCCAGTTTGGCATGTGCTGTCAACACCCTCCAACCCTTCTTGGCAGGATAACTCAAGCTTTTTTTGTGGAACAAATCTGACACTAACAAAATCCAAGCATTCATAAGCGGAAGAAGCTGTTATCAGAAAGGCTCCCAGCTGCACACCTGCAGTAACAGAGCAGGCTGCATAGCTGATGCCATTTTTGCCAGCCCCAAGCTGCAGCGGCAGACCTGGGCAGTCTGAGTTAGTACTTGCTCTGGCCAATGGTACTGCTTCCCCAATGCGCTTTGCTTGTTGACCAGCAGGCTGTAGTAACAGCCTTTCACTGAAGCAGCACGAGCTTGACATCTTTTTAGTGCTTTTAGCTTCTGAATCACTGACATCTGAGCCTCCAGAAGAGCAAGTGCCCCCTCTCCCAACAAAACATGAGTGCTCAGGACCCTGGAACAGAGACTGTAGGCCAACCATACCCCAGGAGCAGCCTTCACAGCTAGTACTGCCACAGCCACCAGGTCCAGAGGTGACATCTCCTCCCCCAGAGAAGCTCTTACATGGACAATGGGCTTGGGACAGCACCTTGTGCTCTGCCATATGGGAGAGCAGATACCCTTACAGCACCTTCCACAGAAGGAGTATACCAGGCAGGCAGACAATACTTACATCACAGAAACCAAAGGAAACCACCGGGATTCCCGAGTAGGTCAGAAAAGGGAACGCTGCATTATCCAGACCAAGTGGAACACTGCAAAAGACAAGTATTGAATAGTTACTAACTGGTTTGGACATCCCAGGAGAAAAGCTACAAGCCCTAGAGTTGAAGCTCTGAGACAACTGGACTACCCTGTCTAGACAAGACTAGTTTTGGCAAGGAGTCCCGGCCAAGTGCTGTGGGCTGCTTGCCCATTTCCGGCCACCGGTCTTAGTACAAGGCTGTTCTTGCCCTACAAAAAGGTGTCTGGGCTGCCTACAGGCAGCTTGGGGCAACGCTAAGCACCACTAGCGTTGTACTGTTCATGCTTGCCTGGCTTCTGATGCCTGAACCCACCCCAGACAGCGGTATGACACTCCAGCACAAAGAGCAGAAGCCATTTAGTTTGTTCCTTTATGGAGATTTGCTTTCCCAAAGAGCAGGATGAAAATACTTACACTGTTTTTACCCAGTCAGAGCCAACTCTGTCATACAGGGTTTCCGAATTCTTTGTTGGGTCCTTCACCTGCACAGAGACGACAGTCACTGCTCTCATTCTGACCTCTGCTTGGGCTTCCAGGTTCATCCTGGAGCTTGCATTGCTGTGCAGATGCCAGAGTCAGGTGTGCTCCCCTGACCTTTCTCCACACAGGCACAGTTCATGCCAGACGGGCATTCAGCTCCCACTGAACTGTGGCATTTGCTGATTTTAGATTCCACATACATGAACTGCAATTCCCAGAGCCCAGCTGACTTTAGACAAGGCCTTCCAGAGTATCTCAGCCCTTTCTCCTAAACAGGGCTTTCTCCTCAGAAGGTGCCAACTGGGGAAAGTGACCCGCCACAGCTCTGGCTGCTTTCAGTTCCTCCTTAAAACCAGATACCTTTGATTAGCCCAAGACCCTTCAACTCACCCCCTTCATAGTTTTCTCCAGCAATGTGTACAGCAATGGGCTAGCAGAAATCTTCATATGGTTGAAGCCTGCAAAAAAGAAAGGATGCTTGACATGCTGGCACAGTTAACCACTACTGTTAGAGCTGCTCAGGCCTGTGACTGAGCAACAATTGATCTACAACTTGTTGCCAAAGGATCTCCAACAGACACAAGACTGGACTTGTGGGACCTGTAGTCTGGCTGCTCATGCCATCCAGGAGCTGCCACACTTGAAGGAAAGTCTCCCTCAACTTTCAACCCCTTCCATGTTAGTGCTCCACTCAACCTGCTGCTTTTTGGGATGCCTTCTCCCTTTATTAGGAGGGGAGCCTACCACAGCAGCTGTAAAAAAATACTCTAAGAAGTGTATTCATGCGAGCGCCCTTTTGGCTGGGCCTCAAGGCCGTACTGGGACCTAGCAGAGCTGCCTCCTGGCTCAAGCTGCAGCAACCTCCCAGCTTCAAGGACAACAGTCTTCAGCCGAACACCCAGCATCAGCCTTTGACAACATCCCTATTCCTGGAGGTTAAGGGATGCCCGTCAAGCTATTCTGGTCCCACTCAGTTTCAAGAGACTTAAGAGTAGTGTAGCAGGTTACCTAGGACTGCAGCATCCAGGTTAATGTAAGTGAAGACTTTCGCATGCAGTGTGGCAGAGTACCCCTAGAACAAAACAAGTATTTTAAGATAAGCAGTACAACACCAGGTTGTTTAGTCCATAGGAACAGGATATCACAACTGCACAGTCATCACGCAGAAGTCTATCAAAGAAACAGTACCTCCAGCCATTCAGTAGCGCCCACAGCTCCATATTCTCCTGCACTCCAGCTAGCGAAGATGATGCTACGCCTTGGTTTGTAGCCCTCTGCAAAGAGAGAGAGACTGAGATGTCTGTGCTTCCCCCAGAGATGTACATTAGCACTAAGGGCCCGGGTTGATGAATCGTCTGCTCCTCAGACAGCGCTGAAGCATTCTGGCTGCTGCAGACAAACGTGCACACCAGTGGCTGCATGGACACTACACCTTGCCCCCCATGCTGCAGAGCTGTGTAGGAAAATTATGCTGTCTGCAATTCCCTCCTTTTTTGTTCAGCTGCCTGCACCCAAAATTAACCCTGGAGACAAGAGCACTCACACTAAGTGCCACCGTGCAGCCCCCACTGCTCCAGCTGGTCAGCTACTTCAGTATTTTCCCACCTTCAGGCCTGGCTGTCCAACAGACAGCTCAAGTTTGAGGTTTGCATTGTGTGTTATTCAAGGACATTCTTGCATTCAAGCCATACCAGATACAAGCAGGCAGTCCTTTGGAAGGAAGTGCTCACTGCAGACAAATTGTCTATGTTGGACAAGTAATAGCATCTCAGGAAGCTTTGTCAGCTTTCCTATGCCTTCCTAAAGGATTATTTTGCAACTGGGCTCTCCAACATTAACACACATAGAGCTAAACCTGCGTTACCTCCCACCCCCATGCTTTTGTACACAAATATTTACCATTTTTCACCATGTCTGAGATCACACGTGCAAGTTCCAACAACATGGCAGTTCCAACACCAGCCTTGGCCGCTCCTGGGCCCCAGGAGTCTCTCTGGGCTCCAATCACAACATACCGATCTACAAAGGAGACATCAAGATCTGAGCTGCAAGCTTCAGGTTGCAAACACAATTTATCAAAAAAGCAGCTTTGAGCTTCTGTACTAGGAACAGAGTATGGAGTCTGACCCTTGAATCTGGCACCCTGCTTGCTTTCATTTAGCCTTTCACTGGCAGCATGGTTCAGCTTTTTCCTTGACCCTTAGGGAAGGGTCTTGGTTCTGCTGAGGAAGTGTTTCTCTATGGCTGGGAGCAGCTGTCATGTTCTGATAATCACAGAAGAGGAAGGGTTCCCCTCAAGACTGAGCCACAAGGCAGTTGTTGTTACCTGGTTCTTCAAATCCCTTGATAGCACCAAAGATGTTCAGAATCTTCCTGTCCACCATAGCGTTGTTCACGCTCAGTTTCACTGTCATCTTGCTCGTGCTGTTCAGCATCACCTTACATCCCACGACCCCACCTTTCCACTCCAGAATGCATTCTTCTCCATGCATTTTACTGAGAGAAAAGAGAGATCCTTTGAACTCATCAAGCTCTGACCTCATTTAACTATTCTGTTAAAAAAGCAAGCCTGCAACTGCAGGTGCAGCCTTGTTCAGGGCCTGCTCATAAAACAGCTTGCAGTCCTGTCCCACTGACTATGCAGGGAGAGGTAGGATGCAGAGGCCAAGAGGAAGCAATACTGGATTAAGATCAGTCTTTAAGACATAAGATGTGGACACAAGTGACACTTCTCCAGCCAGTACCAATAACCGCTCCCTGCGATACACAGCAGAGACCAGCAGAGAGCTCCCTGGGCTCACAGCACCTCAACACCATCCTCACCCCTGCAAGAGGGCCACAGCAGCCTAGCCTGCAAGCCAGGAGAAACAGTTACCTGAAGAGCTTGCCTACTGCTTTGCTAGAGATAGTCTGAACAGCAATGCGAGGTAATCCAGAAGATTCCACTGGTGGGAACTGGGTGTGGTTGAAAGAAGGGAAGCCTGGGGTGAAAGGGTCTCCAGTTCCAAGATGGGCCTGTGAAAAGCAAGAAAATTCCTCAAGTCTCAGAGGAGCCCAACAGTTTCCATCTACACAAGGGCATGAAGCACTGCTGAGCCAGAGGCCTGCAGGACGACTGTGGCAGTCTGCAGTCCACAGTGACAGAGGTTCAAGAGAACAACAAAGAGGAGAGCCGGTTGCATACTCACATGTCCAAAGGGGACAAGCGTATCTGTGTTCTCATAATCGGAGGGGTCCAGGTACATCAGGGCACCAACTGCTCCTGCCTCTTGGGCATTTGCAACCTGAAGCAAAAAGCATTAACTAAGCATTTGCATTGAAGAAAGG
Organism: Anarhynchus alexandrinus; assembly: GCA_008711295.1. NCBI lineage: Eukaryota > Metazoa > Chordata > Aves > Charadriiformes > Charadriidae > Anarhynchus > Anarhynchus alexandrinus. The sequence goes on from VUYV01000074.1 coordinate 2,040,560, forward strand.
GGAGTGAAGGCACATATGTGGAATTGACACTTGACAGTGTCAAGGACATGGACCTGCTGGAGCGTGTCCAGAGGAGGGCCACGAGGATGATCCGAGGGCTGGAGCACCTCTCCTATGAGGAGAGGCTGAAGGAGTTGGGACTGTTCAGCCTGGAGAAGAGAAGGCTCCGGGGAGATCTTATTGCGGCCTCCCAGTACCTAAAGGGGGCCTACAGGAGAGCTGGAGAAGGACTTTTTACTAGGGCATGTAGTGACAGGATGAGGGAGAATGGCTTCAAACTGGAAGAGGGCAGGTTTAGATTGAACATTAGGAAGAAGTTTTTCACTTGAGGGTGGTGAGGCACTGGAACAGGTTGCCCAGGGAGGTTGTTGAGGCCCCATCCCTGGAGGTGTTCAAGGCCAGGCTGGACGTGGCCTTGGGCAACCTGGTCTAGTCGGAGGTGTCCCTGCCTATAGCAGGGGGGTTGGAACTCAATGATCTTCAAGGTCCTTTCCAACCTAAACCATTCTATGATTCTATGAATAATGGTGTGAAGGGTTGTGCTCCTCAATGCCCAACTCCACAACAGACTTTAACAGCTACCCAACAGTGACAAGTACACAAAGAAGCTGAACACTAGCAGCTTAGTCCTACTCCAGGCAGAATGTGTCTAACACCCTTTTGAACGGTTAGGACACTCCACAGTTAGTGTCTCACCCTACAATTCCTTCAGCTCATACTTACTTCTCAGAGCAGCTTAGAAGAAAGACGTTAGTTAATTTTGCTTATGCTCCATCTGTTTTCCCAAGATTAGGTTAGTCTCAAGACAAGATAAGCAGCCACTGGAGGCTCATCTTCCCATGAAAAACAGAGGCAGAGTGGCCTAGTCACATCCTGTTTAATACACCTACAATCCAGCTGCCTCCAGTATGTCACCAGTACAAACACTCTTGCAAGGCTAGACACCAGTTTGAAAAGTGAGAAGGGGACTGGAGAACCAGCAAGCACCCCTTGCGGAAGCACTTTTCAGCTCTGCTGTGTCTGTGGTGCATGCAGATAGGCAGAGTCTGACTGGAAAGAGTCCTATGGCCCAGCTTCCCCAGCAGCACCCATCTGAGGGGCAGCTCTGGGTCAGAGCTAGAACAGGCTTGCACACAGAAGGACTTGGATCCTTTAGGCTGTTTGGCTATTTGGTTTTACTCACTACAGAGGGAACACTACAAAAACATGCAAGGCAGCTGACTCGGCATGCAGTGCCAGCACCTTCACTGAACAGTCAGCAAAGGCCCAAGTGAGACACTGCAGCCAAGCTTTGAAAATATCTGGCTGGAGCAGAAAGAGGTGCTCTGGAGGCAACGCTGTTCCTCTTCTACCAGCCCTACTGCTGCATTTAGCAATACCACCCAGCTCTGCACCCTGTAGCCCCCAGGGTGCCTCACAGGTCCATCACTCCAGATACTTGGCTGTCCCAGAAAAACTGCCAGAGGCCAAGAGGAATGCCACCATGAAGAGTAACCACCTCTGTTCAGTCTTGATGTCCAGACCTGCATGCGGAGGCTTAGTGCAAACAAGCAAGACCAGACCTGCAGGGACAAGCCTACATACATGAGTTCTAGAGACCTCAACTGAGGCACAGAGGTGTGCCTTCAAGAGGAGGAAGCATAGCTTCCTGCTGCCAAGTTTGGCCTGGCTTTGGGGCACAGAATGCTTACCTTCTCAGCAAGGGTTATTTTTCCAGCTCTGAAGATGATTATAGTTTCATTCAGTGAAACACCTGGCTTCTGTATCTTCTGAAAATCAGCTTTCCGTCCATAGTTCACATAGACTGGTTTGCCCTGGAACAGAAACAGTGGTTATAAATGCAGCAGTCCTGTGTTAGTAAGACACTTGAAACAGCCTACAGTCACAGCAACAGTGACGCCCGTTAACAGCTCAGCAATGTAAACTCTGATCACATGCAACATGCCTGTTGGAGCAGCACTCTGTCAAGGTACCTGTCTGGATCCCAGCAGATAAGTTTAAACAGTTACTTCTGCAAGATGCAGAAGTAATAAAGCCACATGGACCCACTCCTCACCCCACTGTTGTCCCGTGTCCCCCGTCCCTGTGCTCCCCTCACGCCTCAGCTCTCTAACTGGGGAGGGCTTTATATACTCCATATCTTGAAGGGACATATTTTGGACATTGCCATCTGGTAAGTGTGCAAGCACATTTCCAGGATCTTGGAGTCACTTACAACAACTGAGCCACTCTTGCTATATGCCACATATGCATCAGGACTCTCCAGTTTCTCTTCTTTACCATCTTCCAGAATAGACACTGTGTTGTTGCTACTGTTAAACATAAAGAGACGGTGTTATGTTCTTTCCTACATAAACTTCATATTTACCTAGCTCCCACATTTCAGTCTGTGCCCTAGCAATTCTGATTGACTCAATGCAGAGCCTGAAACAGACAGACTCACCCCAGTACATCTGTGCAAGAATCTCTGGGATTGTTCAGAGACATTAACGAAGGCTAATTTATGAGACAAGTAGCAGAAAGAATCTGTGCTTCCAAGTGTCTTAGTACCTGCGTAAAAGGAGCTAAGCATTTTAATTTTCCCTGACATGAAGGGGCAAGTAAGACATGAGGGTATGAGCTGTCAGCCAACACAATGCCTGTCGATACCCTCCTGAGATACTACAGGAGCCACTACCAGGGCTGCAACACTTGTCTGGGTGACAAGCGAGAGTTGCCCACGGTAGCAGTTTTAGACACAGGGAATCTGCCCTTCAGCTGAGTTTTTACTCAAGTTTGTTTTCTCTCCACTTCCTAGGCATGCTTTGAGGAAACAGCTGTCCCAGGGAAAATCCAGAAAGCTGCTACCATACCCTCTGGATTTAGAAAGCCTGAGAAGAGACAGTAGCAGCTATTGCTTGGCTAGATTGAGGCCTTCTTTGGAGAGGGGTAACTGGCTCACACTTTTAGCTGCTTTCAGCAGAAATCACGTTTGCTGAAGACTACAGGTATCTATGCTGTAAGGAAGAGATCTTGCATCTCTTCATTAACATACCTGCCTTTGACCTGCAGCTTAATGTAGTGCTCATCGTTCCACACTTCATCCAAGAGGAAGCTGGCAAACTGGTCGTGAATGTAGCTGGCAACAGCCTCATCTTCACTCTGGCCAGCTTCAAAAGAGTACTTATTTGCTCTTTGCCTGTAGGTAACAGAGGCACAGCTTAGGCTACAGCACCAGGTTGCACTGCAGTGCTCCAGCCTGCAAACCCAAGTTGGATGGGCCATTTAAGCCTGTGTTTAACCACATGCCACCCCCACAACATCTTTAAGACCCTTGTTACCTCAAGTTGTCCTCAAGATGTTGAGCTGATAGCTTATTTGACAACAGGTCTTTGAGCTTAGGCCAGTAGAAGACAGGTGGTCCAGAAACCTCTTCTTCCTCAGTTTCATCATCATCCGCTAAGTAAGATGTGGTAGGAGTCATCTCACACTTGCCACTTCCATCCAGACACCTGCTAGCCTTCTGCATTCGTCCACGATAACTCAAGTAGCCAATCAGAAACCCTATGGACAGAACAGGTATTTCTTTGTGCTGCAGAAAGATGACTAAACCAGCCCCATACCACACAAGTGCATTCAGAGCAGCTTCAGGGTTAAGATGCACCTCTGCCCTCACACCATATTTGACAAGCTGGCATACCTAAGGACAGACAGGACTATGCAGCCTGACATTTTGCCTGAGCTGGCACGTTTTAAGGTACACTGTAAATCTGATCTTGTGCTTGGCAGTCCCTCCAGCACCACTTGGGAAGGAGAATGCTTACTTTAGGCCGGTGGCAGTGTTAAAACCCTTGAGAGCAGAGCACCAGAGGCCTTACTGATCTGTTGACCCACATCTCTAGAGAAGTGTTAAGAGTTAATTGAGGGAAAACCAGTACACTTGCCACACGAACCAGTTTGCCCTTTAGCTAAGTCACAGTTCCACTGTCAAACTTCACACTTGTTTGTGCCAGTTCTGTACCATTAGTCTGAGCTAGACATACTTTGAGTTAGTGACAAGAGGCTGCAGCCTTGATCCAGGCTTAAATTACCTCCTGAAATAATACAGATTCAAATGATAACAGCCTCAGATATGCTCAATACCAGAGTCCACTTCATGTGGTTGCCTCTCACCCTTCCTTACCAATCAAAAGGAGGAGGACAGCTGCGATGACTAGGAAGCAGAGGTTCTTCCCAACCCTCCGTGGAGGAGGCATGCTGGCATGCAGGTGCTCTGGCCTCCCAATTTCCCCTCCTTCTTCATCATCAGCAGACAGTTTCATCTCCACATGGCTGTTATCTCCATCCATTTGTCGGGCAATGCTGAAGCGTGTGTATGACATCGGCTCGCCACCGAACTGTTGAAAGACAGCCATATGATGGAAGAGTTTGCTACACTGTCCTACAGTCCTTGCAGCCAGCTGCACCTATGCTCCAAACCAAATACAGCTTGTTCATCTGAAGCTGCCCCAGTGCAGCCTGAGCGTTTGGCTGTCAAGAAGTCGGGCTGGCTCCTTTGAACACACAGTTAAGACTCAGACCCAGTCAGGGTCTAATTTAGCATGTTTGCCCTGCACAAGTTCAAAGCCACACTGGTCAGAGTCTAGCTTGGAGTCTGTTACAGGTATAACAGAGCCAACGGCAGTTGCATTTCCCACATGACCCCAGAGCAAAGGCTGAGTGAAGCAGAAACTCCTGGTCTTAGTCAGGAGTGTGCTGATCTGACCTGAACATTTGCAATTCACACAGAAGGGAACTTTGCCCAGGACAGAGGAAAGGGAAGGCAACCCCTCCATGGTTGTACCTTTGAGCCACATCCACTTTGACGTAAATACTCTCATCCAGTATTTAGATAATCTTGTATTAAACTGCCCCAGGCTACTCTTAAATTACACTATTGATAAGTATTATAAAGCAGCTAGGCCGAAGAGAGATGGCCCATGGGAATCCTGCTACCTCAGCTAACATGAAAGCTGAGGATACACCTCCCACATCCACCAGCCACTGGAACCGTTCAACGCGTCTTTATCAGCACCCAAGCAGAGCAGCTTCCACTCTGGAGCTCGCTTTTCTAAGCAGCTGCAATGCACAGTCCAACGGTCCACAGAACTTGCCTGTGCACAAAGCAGTCGCTCAAATTAACAGACAGTTAAATTAAATTCCAGGCGTAGCCAGGCATTGAGCAGAACCACTCAGCTTCCATTAGAGCCACTGAACTTCCCTGCAGCCACAACTGTGCCGGGGACAGGCAGGAGACTGGCTGAAAGGCCAGAGGAATAGTTTGGGGAACAACAGTCCTGGAGCCTCTCTCCACGGTACTGAGGAAGCAGCTGGTAGCAAGCTCCCAAGCCCTGTTAATCTCGGCAGCTCTCGGCTCACTCTTTAACTACAAGTCAGCAGCTGGAGGTGAAGAGACCAGACATCAGGTTGGTTGGTCAAAACTAAACCGATGTCATTTCAGACCCGCAGTTCCATTCTGACCCACACTACCCCCAATAAAGTGGCTGTCTGTTCATGTTTCAGAAAGGCAACACCGCAGTCTATCCTAGAAGTCTCCCTGCTCAGCTGCTTGATACCTTGGCTTCCCCTCACACTTTGCAGAGGACATGCCTCAACCCCATATATCCTCCGTGCTTGTTCAGAGATCAAACCATTACATTTGCAGTCCTAGCTTAGGGTCATTTCACAGTCCAAGTTCTCTAGGATCAGCAGGCTTGGCTGAGCAAGCTCTGAGCTACCTCCTCCTGCACAGTTGTTTCAAAGCACAGGTCACGTTCAAAGGCTGGACTTGTGGTTGAATTCCCACCGCCAAAGTAATATAATAGAGCACATGTTGATTGTCCTGATAGGCACTTAATCAGCTTCCTCAGCAGCACTTCCTCCTGAAACATTGTTCAATGCTCACCCCGACTCCTTATCAACATCCTGAGAGACTCAAGACATTGCAGCAGTTAACGATAACCCACCAGCGCTGAACAGCTAAGCCGCCTCCTTATCATGGCCGGCTAGCTACAGTGACTTTTGGCTCACAAGCCACACAGTAGCACCCAACGCTGCTTTGGATTTGCCATCTTCTCCAATACTGACACAGATGTTGTTGAACCTTTCCGCTGCAGTACTGTCAGCCCACCAAGAGACAAACGGCACAGGGGAACTGTGTCTTACCAAGTTAGAGATTGCTGCTCTGGCATGGTCCATTGCCTTCTGGACGAGGGCCCACCAACTTCACCAAAACCCTAGAAGTTCAGAACACAACAAGTCAAGTCAGGCTGTTCCCCTGCCACTGCATAAGATGTCTAAGGTCAGTCACTGCCACTAGTACAATGCTTGCCCATGGATTTTACGTGCGTGCTTCTACATAAGTCACAACTTTGGTGAACCTATATCAACCTCGAACATAACTGAGAGGTTCACATACTCCCACTGCAAATATAAGTTCTGATGAACAAAGTGACTCTTTCTGTTGAACTCCAGGGATGGGGGGAGGGAGTGGGGTGTATAAATGAGTAATACAGTATCAAAAGGCCAATTTCAGCCAAGGGTCTTATTAACGGTAGGGCCACCTTCACTCAGGGAATGCTGGCAAGAGGCACCTGCTCAACTGTGAAAACAGACACCACGTATCTAAGGTTCCTGGTGTCTGTCTCAATGACAGGATGGAGACAAGAGTCCGACTGGTAGCCACAAATGGCACAATGCTGTAAGGCAAAGCAGTACGAACTCCTACCCTGCCAAAACACTTCCTTCTAGATGGCTATATTTTTTGCCACTTTATGAAGGTAATTTCAGTTTTGAACAGTCTCCCAGAACAGCCAAGAGCAACTCTCTAAACAGATTTCTCTAAACAGCAAACTTATCTGAGAGGTAAACTGTAACTGATTTACTTCAGTATTTCTTCTTGAAAAGATGCTTGAAAAAACAATTAGTGACTAGACAGCTTGGGATAGGCATTTAGGTTGGGAGCATGCAACTTGAGCACGCCCTCAAGCAGCGCTACAAGGAAATGGCTTTGAACTGGTCTTCAGGCACATGCGGATTAGCTTTACACCTGGGAGCTCTACAATATAAGCAGGTTTAATTGGGAGATCAAAGGTTAACGGTGGCCATCCGCTCATTTCACCTTTTGTTTAGGGCGAGAGCAGGCGGAGATGAATCCCCGGCAGCTTTGAGAAGTGACAACCTGAGGCACAGGCTCCCACCAGGCAGGCAGGGCACAGCGGGGCCCCCCGAAAGCCAGACCGCCTAACCCAGAAGAGCCGGGGGAGGGCGAAGGGCCTACGGGCCCTGGCAGGGATGGACGCACCCCGGGAGCGCGGGGACCCCCCCCCGAGCCCACCACCCCTCACGGCCCAAAACCCCCTCCCCGCCAGCCCGGGGGCAGAGCCCGCGCTCCGGGCGCCTCACGGCGGAGGCACCTTCCGTCCTCCCGCCAAGCGGCCCGGGAGGCGGCCAACAACCCAGAATCCCTCAAAAATAAGGTAAAGGAGGGGGTGAGGGAGGGAAGCATAGGAGTAGCCGCCGGCGAGGGGCTGGGCGGCCCCGGTATCGCGGGCAGGGCCCGGCTGCGGGCCGCCAGATAAGCGGGCCGGGCGATACGCCGCCCGCCGAGGACACGTCTCCCCTCCGCCCGGGCCTGCAGCCGCACGCCCGGGCCGCGGGGCTGCTGCCGCCGCAGCGGGGCCTTACGCACCTTCAAGGTCAGGCGGCCATGGCAGCCTCCGCCGCGGCCACGTGCGCGCCCGCCCCGCCAACGCAGCCGCCAACCGGAGCAGCAGCGGCTGCTGCTGCAGCAGCGGCGGCGGCGCCAGCGCCGCCCCTGCGCCC
>VUYV01000074.1:2049378-2070566 GCA_008711295.1 Anarhynchus alexandrinus
GGGTGAGATGGGATGGGGTGGAATGGGATGGGTGGGATGGGATGGGATGGGATGGGATGGAAGGGATGGGATGGGGTAGTGTGAGATGGGATGGGATGGGATGGATGGAAAAGATGGAAGGAATGGAATGGAAATTAATGGAATTCATTTTAAATCGCCTTCGGCTGCCCTCAGGACGGTGGCGGAGCCGCTTGCAGAGTGGCCTGTGTTTTACTGGGGGGGGGATGCGAGTTCCAGCTTCCCCTATGGGAAGCACGTGGGGGGGTGGGTTTGGCACCACTTCGTGGGACGGTTGTGCTGTTACCACCGGACACAGCGGCCAAAAGAAGGAGCAGGTCACTGATCCGTCATTCCCACCCTCTCAGCATTTTGAGGAAAAACATTTTCCTCCCCGGGTGGTGCAAAGCAGACGCAGGGCTCGCTTGCCTTGGGAAGCGCTCAGCATCTTCAGGTCCCAGCAAGTCACACATGCTCGGGGCTGCCTTTTTCGATCTGAACGAGCAGAGGCACCCAGGGTGCCTTTCATTCATGATGTGCTGCCCGAGATTGCTATTTTATTTGCATGATGAGAAGCATGACAGGCCTTTATGAGACGCAGCCCCAGAAGTGCATAAACACAAGAAGCACAGACAGCCCGTTTCAGGCCACAGGCTGCCTGTGGCCTGCAGAGCAGTTTCTGGGGCCACCCAGGCTGTGCTGATGAAAGCATCCGTTTGGTGGACACCACAGGATTGCTCCAGCCCTGAATTAACTGGTCCTCATCCCAGCCCTCTCCCTGGGGCAGGCAGAGTGACCCCACGCCGCAGTGGGAGCTCCCCAGTGTGCAGAGCTCCGTCTCTGAAAGCCAGCAGGTGCAAAGCACTGAGGTTTCCTGTTTTGTTTCTAAGAAACTTGAAGGAGAAGTAGAACATATCGGTCGTTTGCCAAAACGAAGTTTTAGCACGCATCTTCTTTCAGTAGGCTTCATAAGGTGAAGCAACGGGTAAGGAAGCAGCTCAGTGGGTTAGAGTGAAAGTGGTAGATAATATACTGGGGGGGTATTTAGGGAACTCATAAGCCACCCATGCCCTTGGCAAGTCCATGTCCAGTTCTTGGTGTGATGCTGGGTTGGGGCTCGCAGCTCGGCCAGGCACCACCAGCCTGGGCTGCGAAGGGATCTCCCCTGCCAGGGGCACTCTCTGCCATGTCAGCTCAGGGCATCCCTCAAAGGTGTGCCAGAATGCTTCAAGGTCGGGGCATGTGCATATTCTGCAATGCTGTGCTCATTTGTCCCTTGCTCATTAAAGAAATAAATCTGGCCTGGATTATTGCCTCAAATCCTCTCCCGGGAAAGAAGGACGGGAGCAGAAAGTTTGTAGTTTGGCAGAACACATGATTGCAAAGAGGATTATGTTTTGTGAAAAGCAATACATTCCTGTGCTGGTAAAGGGGGGATTAACTAGATCTGAAACTCGATGCGGCTGTCTGGAGACAAGCCCCCCGTAAAGCTGCTCCCAGGCAAGACGTGCTGGTGGACCCACCAGCTCTGTTTGCCGGAGAAGGTTTGAGCCAGGCTCTGGTGCCGAGGCTCCCCCTTCTCCAGCTCCATCCATCACCGGGTGTGGTGATGCCAGTCTTGGGGGGGACACTGACGTCACTCGGCGTGTGGCTACCCTGTGGGATGTACTGCTGCCAGGTGCCTTGGTAGGAGCCGAAGGTGTGAGAGGGTTCGGAACGGGATTAGATCAGTCCTGCAGGCTGGATCCTCCGATCGTTTCTCAATGCAATGATCTGGATGCAGCCTGCTGCTCAGGAAAGTGTAACCCGGGCAACACAGCCCCAGCCCTGCCCTGTTTGTTATGTCCCTCCTGAGCTCCCCATTCCAAGCCTTCACCTTCCCGCTGGGTGCAGGGCTGTGGTCACCGCTGGCCAGCGATGCCGAGCAGAGCAGCGTTTCTGCACTGAGGTCCCGCCAGAGGAGGGATTCCTGCAGCAGAGCTCAGACTCGGGAGGTTCCCGGGAGCGATACTGAAGTGCAAGCCAGGAAAGGGGCAGGCCGTTCTATTTCTCCCCGTGGCCTCTGTCCCCTGTGCCTCCCTTCCAGCCAGCAGAGGAGGTGCTGCGTGCCTGCTGTGCCAGCCCCGACCTGCCCTGACAGGTACGTGCTGAAGGTGTTTTCTGTTCCCTCCCGCAATACGTTTGACCGTGTGCTGAGCACTTCCCCATCTCCACATCTCCCAGGAAAAAGAGAAGAAAGATGACATTCTAGAAACTCGGGTGTTTTTGCGCCACTACTGACAGTGAAATACCTTAAAATGAGGGTTCTTCAAATGCAACGTGGTACCCAAGAGCAGTTGAGTGCCCTTTACCTTGCGTTGGTGGCCGGCGGGGAGCGGGGGTCGGCTGGCTACTGGCTGTCAGTGGCTGGTGCCACGTCCCTTGGCCCTGGTGCCTACGTTGTTCGCAGAGTGGTGCCTGCACTGCGGGTGATGCTGAGCCCAGGAGTTCAGGCTGCCCGGCTCGGCCAAAAATTTTTGCAAGGAGCAGAGATAGCCAAAGCTGGGAAATGGCCAAAGAGGGAAGGGGGTGTAGGATTGGTGACTGCTGACTCCTGATCCCTCATCCCAGCAAGATGCATAGTCTCTTTGTGTGTGATTTTAGCGTGGTTCAGGCCCACAAAAATCAAGAGCCATCCACCTGGAGGTCTCCGCCTTGTTCCCAAAGATCGGGAGCATTTAAACTCTGAAGGTGGCTGCAGCAGACTGTTGTTCGAGCCCTGCTGCGCCACGCCGTAGGTATCTGCGGCTTGCACTAAGCTCCTGCTGGCTTCTGCCCGCTCTGCTCCCTGCCTGGCCCGGCTCCTGCCCGCAATTCGGTGCAGGAGCCTCTGTGCTTGTCCCGACAGCTCACTTTAGCCTAGCTTCCATCGGGGCGTTCCTCCTCATTGCGGCTTGGCCCTGGTAGTTTAGGAGATGTTTGTCCCTGTTTTCCTCTGAACTCCTGAGGGGCTTGTGAGTCCCCTGACTCGGACTCAAATGACTTCCCATTCCTTTGTGCAATACCCCGTGGTGTGAGAGCATCCCTCCTGCAGGATTACTGCTGAAACATGAGACCAAAATATGAGAATTAAAATGCAGTTTCACTTCAGTTTTGCAGCATGGCTGACCTTCGTGTGACCAGATGTCCAACCCGTGTTTTCAGAAGGCAGTTAAAGAGCAGAGGGAAAACAAGAACCAGAGAGATAAACAGGCTGGAAAGGATGCCCAGTGCTTTGTGAGCAGCTTATCAAGAGCAACATTGAGAAGTGACTTGAGCACTTTTATGGCAAGAAATACTGGGACTAACATGGCTTTTCAATCTGGAAGGGATGGAGAAACCAAGAACCAAGTGCCAGAGCATGGTGCCAAGTCGGAGGTGCTGCAGCCAAGTGCACACTGCTGGGCTGAGGCCGAGGGTGGCGGGAGATGCAGTGGCCCGTGGTGGGGGAGGTAGTCACAGGGCTCCTACGAGCTATGTGCTCTGCAAAACAGAGGCTGTGAGGCACCCCAGGGTGCAGGGCCAGGCAGGCAATGGGCACCTGGGGACAAAAGAAAGACTTTGATCTCCTGCCCTGTCTGTCAGCTGCTTCCTCTGCATCACAGCCACTGGGAGAAGCGGCAGTGCCAGCTCCTGCCTTCCTGGGAGCAGATTTGAATGATACGCTGGCTGTGCTCCCTGCTCAACTCATGGGCTGCACCGAGGTGCAATCAGCTATTATAGGTCCTGGGAGGAAGCTGGGAAATCCAGGTTTTTGCAACCTCAGAATCAAGCTGCAACCCCGCTCCATGTTAGGGCTGGCGGGCATGGCTCCCGGGAGAGACCCTGTCTCCCCCAGCCTGCAGTGCGACATCCAAGAATTTCACACCACCACGAGAATCCCCATCCTCTAGAAGACCTTGTGTTTTTGGCTTTTGCTGCCGCACTTCTCAATTGCAAGAGGGGTGAGGTAGTTGTATCTGTCCCTTACAGGAAAAGCCACCACGCTGCCTTAGAAGAGGTCACCCCATCCTTCTCGCTCATGGCAATCCAGGTGCCCATGGCTCTGGTTATTCTGCCACAGTCCCGGCACGTGCTGCGGTGCAGCCGGAGGAATGAGGGGGATCCCGGCAGGCACCGGCATCTGGGAGAGGATCTGCTGCCTCTTCTCCTGTAGCAAAGGGGCTGTGGAGGAGACAAAGGGTGGGCCACGCGCAGCCTGGAAAAGGCATTTGAGAGACTGGAAATGTGGCAGGTAACGCTGAGAGGTGGCTGCAGCTCCGTCTTCCCTTCAAAATAACACCCGTCTTTGCATCCTTCCCGGGGAAGCACCTGTGTCCGGCCTGGCTCTCTGCATTGTCCGCAGCTGCCCCGGTGCTCCCGTCTGGCAGCCGGAGAGCAGACAGAAACTGCTGAGCACCTGGGGGAGAGATGCAGGGCCCAGGGTGGTGCAGACCTGGGGTATCCCATGGACCCCCTCCTCAGACCCCTTTGTGGGTTTTTTTTGCCTCCCTGCAGCGAGGAGGCTCATCTCCCACCACCTCTCCCACCACCGAGACCACACAAGGAGGGAAGTGGACGTGGTGGTGCTCGTTACCGCTGCTCTGCTTGCCGGAGGCTGGCATAGAGGTTCAGCAAAGAGGTTCACGCTTGGACACTCTGCCCCAGTGGGGTTTAAACAGGCTGGCCCTTTCAACGGGGCTTCCTTGCTTGCAAAGACTGGGTTTCGCTGGGATTTCAACCCCCAAAGTCCTGGGGACCCCTCTGTGCTCCCTGCAGCCTGCCTACAGGGAGTAGGGCGGGCGGTTATCCCTGCTTTATCCTTGCTGAGAGGATGCAGGGAGATGAGGCAATTAACAAAGAGCCAGGCCTTAGCCTTGCTTCCCGCCCCATCGGTTATGTCTTTTGGCAAGGTGCTGGCCCTCCCCGGCTGCAGCCGAGGGGGAGAGCAGCAGCAGGAGGACAAATCCCCCGGCGTGTGCGGGGCTGATACCGCTCCTGCCAACAGACGAAGCGTGCAGGCAGCCCTGCGGCGGGCAGCCGGGGGCCAGTGGAGATCTAGCAGGAGCTGTTGTTGACCTGGAGCCTTTGGTGGCTCGGGGTCAGCCCAGCAAAGCTCCTGCTATCTCTGCAGCCACACCGCGAGACCGTGCCGCTTGTCCTTGCTCTGATAGCAACGCTGCCCGGTGAGCCTGGCTGCTTTTATCCAGCCGTCAGGGCGGCTGTGACTGCGGCGGGGGGCTGCGGGGCTGGGGACCTCCGAGGAGTGCACAAACAAGCTCAGGATGTGAGCACAATAGCCAAGGACGGGGCCTTTGAAAAGCAGGGGGACGCAGTGCGGTGGCCGCCCTGGGGCACATCAAAGGTCCGTCCGGCTCTGCACCGCCTGTGTGTTTGATGGCTGCCCGCGGCCCCGGCATCCTGTCGGCACAAGGGGCAGAGGGTTTGAGCGGTGGGAAGCGGAAAGAGAGAAGACGGCAGTGGGGAGAGGACCCAGGCGGGAGCTGGGACACAGCCCCGAGGGTCTCTGCCTCCAGATCACGGGTTTCTCACGGGTTCCTCGGTCCCACTTTCTTTTGGCCCTCGCTGGTCTGTACCTGGAGCGCAGCACACAGTCCCACTCTTTCTTCCTTCAGCGCACCTCCAGGCAGGCATTTTTGCAAAGCGCTTTGTGTGCATTTTCACAAGCACCTCTCTTGAATCAATGACTGCCGCAGCTAGGGGCTGCTGGGGTTTTTCCCTTCCAGACTTGCTGGTTTGAATCCTAGAAAGCCAGCGATGCCATCCACATTGTGGCATTTTGCTTGAGAAGCCCATGTAGCCAGAAGGAAAGTAAGTGACTGTCACCCAACAGCTCTGAGCCGTGTCTGGATGGAGCCATGAAAGGACATGAAGATGTGGCGAGAGGGGGTCTGCTTTGTACGCTGGACATGCACCTGCCCTACAGGGCTCTGCAGTACCTCTCTAGCAGGATAAGTCCTGCAAGAGTCCCTCTCTGCTCACTCCTCCACTCCCAAAATGGCCCGGGAAGGGGCTGGAAAACCCGGGGAAGTTTTGCCTCTGATTTGCTCTGCAACGCACGCACATGCTGCCACCTTCGGATAAAGGACAGCCCGAGCCTGGTTGGCTGGAACCACCCTCCATGATAAGGGCACATGTTGACGCAGGAGATTAGACCTGGCCACTGCTTTGTGTTTTTATGAAGTGCATTTGTTGGCAAAAGAGCAGCCCAAAGGACAAAGGAAAAAAAAAACCCAACAAACCAACATGAAGAAGCAGCCAGCACCCTGTGCAGCGTGGCAAGCTCAGCAGGGAAAAAGTGTCCCCAAGAGGGCTGGATGATGGTTCTGCTCTTGGGAAACGGGTGAAACCTGCAGGCACTGGCCCCAGGCGCCCCGGAGCAGCAGGCTAAGCCAGTGCCTCCTCTGTGGGTTTTTGATTGCAGGGCTCTCCTGGCCTCGGTGGCTTTTCTGCTTTTGAAGCCATTGTCGGGGTAATTAAACGCTCCCAGGCAGGTGCTGGAGCCTTTTGCAACCTGAGATTTGGCTTTGTCTTGTCCGCCTGCTGGAAATGCCTTGTTTTAAGGCAGATTAATCTCTCACAGCAGTATCTGAAAGCAAAAAGGGGGCTTTAATTGGGGTGGGATTAGCACAGCCGGGCTGAGCAGGGAGAGCGAGAGGTTTTTCCCCACCTTCTAATTGCCCCTTCTCTGCACTGGCAGCGGCTGCGACACCTGCCCGGGGCTGCCTGGGCTTTGTGCCAGCTTTGTGCCATGGGGGCCCAGGCGATGCCATGTGCCTTGCAGGTTTATTTGTGGAGCGGAGGGTGAGATGTGGTGCTCAAACCAGGGGAGCTCGGTCTGGCTCTGGTAGCCAGAGGGCTCGGGATGCTTTCGGCACTCAGGTGCCTGGGGGGCTCATGCCTTTTCTTTGGGCTGTTGTGGGGTCCCAGGGGGGCACTGAGGGGAAACCCGCGGGCTGCAATTCGCAGGCAGCCCCTGCTCCGGGCACGGGCAGGCAGCAGGCACGGATGATTTAAACGTGAGCCGGGGGTGTCATTTTCCCTGGGGCATGTGAAGCAGGTCAGCACCTCAAGGGCAAATCTCCCGGGAGAAGGGCTATGACTCCTCCAGCTCTTGGAAACAAGACATAAGCAGCCCCGTGCCTCAGCCAAATTGCTGACCTTCCCATCCCAGCCCATCTGCCCCGTGACAGCCTCCAGCCGGAGCAGGCACCGTCCCCACCATGTCCCCTTCCTGACTCCCTCCTCAGCTGGGTGCAGTCGTGGATTTTGTTGGCTGCGATCACTTTGCTCTGGAGAAAACACCTTTCTTTGCCTGTGCACGTCCCGGCGGTTTTTACGGCTTCACCCAGATGTGAATGCAGAGGTTTTATTTATTACCCCGTGATGAAAAAGAGGCAAAGGTGCGTGTGGCAATGCACACCTCTCTGGAGGCAATGCACACGTCTCCAGAGGAACTGGTGCTGCCCCAGCCCTCCCTGCTCTCCTCCTCCTCACCATTGGAGCCTGGGAGTGAAATGCCTTGTCCCTTCGCTTTAACCCTCAGCAGGGACCTGGGGGAAGAAGTGAGGCCCAGGAGAGAGGTTTGGCCAGGGCTGAGCGTTGCTTTGCTGTCAGCAAGCAAGAGCGGGTGATGCTGGACCCCCACCACCCCCTGCCATGGCTCCCTGCACCCTGTAGGGTGCCATGCTCGCAGGTGTGGACGCCAGACAGGTGGACCAAACCACATGCACCCACACATCTGTGTCGCAATATGGGCACACACATGCACATAAGTCCACACATACACCCCTATCCACATGCACACCCGACACAGGGACCCGTGTGTGTGCCCACACCTGTCCGGGCACGTCCACCCTCTCCTGCCCCTCTGCCTGCTTGCCTGCCAAAGAAAGACGGAGCTGGCAGCGGGGCGGGAGCACTTGCCCGGAACCCTGGCATGGATCCGGCACCGGTGGAGGGAACAGGAGCGGAAAGGAGGTGTTTTTCTTGGTTCCCACTGAGCTGCACTCAGGATGCTTTCCACCTCCCACCTGCGATGAGAAGCACCGTCACTCAGGGACAGCCTTGACCTGCTGAAGAAGACCCACCAAGGGCCAAAGGGTTTCTCCTGGTGAGGAGGACTGCTCCCTGTGCCCGACTCATGGCCATTGCAGGTGTCCCCATAGCGTGGCCGAGGCCGGCGGGTGGGTGTTGGGAAACCGGGAGGGCTCGGGGCCGTCAGCAGAGCAGCACCCCCCCCTTCCACAAACACGTCGCCTCTCTGCTGGCTCTCTGGGAAAATATTTGTCGGTTTGAGGCCGGGCTTTTTTAAAAGCCTCAGCATTTTCACCTGTGAGCTTCTTGCAGGAGACAGACAACTATGAAAATAAAACTCGCAACCAAAGCAAATGCCTGCAGCCCACGCTGAGTGTGTTTTTACCTCCTCATTCGCAAAAAGCAAACATAAGCAGTGACGTGCAATATTTTAGGTGGCTGCGGCAGAAAAAAAGCCCCTCTGTTTTTCAGACAAGGTGCCTTTTCATTTGGAGGTTGGAGGCGCCTCTAAGAAACCGGCGGCGTTTCACCGGGCCGCCCGCTGGAAATGCAGACGTTGCCTTACGGCAGCAAAACGCTGTGCATCCGAAGCCTCGGAGCAGTGAGGAAGCAGTGCCCGAGGGTGTCAACTGCGGTATTTCCGCAGGATCCCCCCGGCCAGGTTGGGGACCGCCGGCCGTTTGTTCGTCCCCTTTGAAGGAGACAAAGCCCCCTGCCACGCTGAGCCCCGCAGCTCGGTCGCTTCCACTCCGGCTGAGCGCGGCAGTGCCGGACATGGGGCCGCTGGGAGGAAAAGCAAACAGCAAAGGAGTCCAGAAGGGCTGGGCAGAAGGGGGGTGTTATCGGGTGCCTCATCTGTGAGGCTGTGTTCAAAAAGGAGGAGGACGCTGGAGCCATCAAAGCTGCTCTGATGGCCTCGGTCTAGGCGGGAGAAGGGTTTCATCCAGCTTCCGTCAGGCTTCTTCCTGCTCACGGTGGGCTCCCCTTCCTCCCATGCCAGGGACAAGCCCCACCATCCTCCTCCTCTCCTCCAGCCAGGAGACAGACCCTCGAAGTGAGAGTAATGGGAAGCTGGGCACTGCCAAGGGCAGCTCCCCGCCCTGGGTTTCCCCTTTGGTCACCTTTGGGGCTGGGGGGACACACGGGGCAGGAGTGGCAGGACCAGTCCCCTGGGAGCACTGGTTTGGAAGCATGACTGGGGCTACGGCTGGGGCGATAAGCAAGCCCGTAGGGACGAGCTGTTCCTCTCTTGAGGGCACACCCATCCCACCTCACTGCAATATATACACACTACATAAGATCCTATATAGTATATAAAGTCATATACATCTATATATGTGTGTGTGTATATGTATGTATTGATTTTCCATTAAAAAAAAACCCAACAAAAAATATATATACATGGTGAAAAAGTCTCAGCAGTTTCAAGAAAAGGCATTTTGCTGCCATGACTTGCAGGGTTGGACCACTGAGTGCCCAAGAGTGAGTTGCCCAGGGACTGACCCCTCCGTGATGCCCCCAGTTGTGTCAATGTCCCACTTCTCTCCCCAGCCTGGCCCTGCGGCACAGGAGCTTGTTCAGGACGGCAGCATCCGTGGTGGCAGGGATGGGGGCAGGAGGGTCCCTGGGGGTGCCACCAGGGCTGTGCGCAGGAGCCGGCCCCATGGCTGTGGCTGAGCAATGTTTCTGAGAGCTGGGGCTGGTGGGGATCGGGGTGGGGGGTGGACTTTCCCCACGCACCCTCTGCACCTCTTCTGCCTCTCCAGAGAGAGCGAGGGAGGGGATGATGAAATATCTGGGGGCTGGCTTTTCCGTGAAGCGGTGCGCTGCTCTGGTTAGCGAAAATCCCCGGTCGCCCTTGCACTCCCACCCCCGGGGCGGGGGGGAAAGGGTGACGCAGCCCTCTCTAAGGGTGACACCCTCAGCGTGCTGCACGCCTCCGGTCTCGCCCCGCCATCGCTGCCCCACGGCCACCCCACTGTTGTGTCTCACCACCTGCGGAGGGAACTCGCCTGGTGTGTCCAGTGGGAATGATCCTTACCCACTTCGTGCTGGGAGAAGGGGGATTTTCCCTGCCCAGGAGGGGAGGTTGGGGCCGGCAGGACCCCTTGAGCCCCTCTGAGGCCAGGGCTTCTCCTCGTGACCTTGAGGCAGAGGCTGGAGGCAGCCGGCAGCGTGTCTCCATCTGAAATGCCAGCTTGGTCTATAAATAACATCTGGCACGGGTCTCTGCCTGGGCATCGGAACGATGAGAGACTGAGCCCTCTCTGCCCTCGTGCTGCAGAGCTCTTGCTCCATTTTACAGATGGGGAAACTGAGGCACGGTGGTGTCCTCGACCCTGCCTCGCCGCGAGCCTGTGATGCAGCCCCGAGGGTTTGCAGGGCACCGGGAGGAGTTTTCCAGTGGCAGCGGGACTGTTCCCTGCTGGGAAGGGGAGGATTTGAGGCTGCCAGGGGGGTCCACACTTTGTGCCACCCAAGCTGTGCTTTCGGGGGAGCCGGAGAGCCTTCCCCTGCCCAGAGAAGGGGACCTGCAGGGGCCTCACAGCCCTGCAGTAGCCCTCTGGCCCCCTCCTCGTATCTCCCAGGGACAGTGGCTCCCACCCTGCTGGCCACCTCCCAGGGCAATCGGTGGGGAGCACATGGGCGTTATCGGGGGGCCAGCCATGGGCAGGGCTCCCTGCAGCCCTATCAGCGGGGTGGCTCCAGACCTGGGGGCGAGGGGAGCCAGCCCCATCCCTGCCGCACTGGGGCCAGGGCTGGGGGCATCGCCATGGCCCCACGCTGGCCATTTCAGGGGGACACTCGAGGGGCCCGGGACCCCTCTCCAGCCCGGCGGCGAGCGTGACGCTGATGGGTTTGCAGGGGTCCAGCCGAGGCCATCACGCCAGGCAGTTGTTGTGGGTTTGCTGTGTGGCGCGTGAAGGCGGGTGGTGGCAGCAGCCTCCTGTGACCGTCACCAGGATCCGGCCCCCCCGTCCACTTCCATCAAACTCTCAGTGGTGGTTTCCTTGCCGGGGCGAAGCTTGCGGGGGCCGGCAGGGGGGCAGACGGGGCCAGCGCCCTGGGAAAGGCTTTCATGTCCCTTTCACAAGTCTGGTTGAGTTCCATATTTTATTTGTTTCTCTTGAGTCGCGCCCACCCTCCCGTTTACAGCAGCTCGGCGGGGTGCTGCCGGGACACCAGTGGGGCGGTAACACCGTCTCTCCCCTAAACCCTTGGGGTGGGGGGTACCAGGGTCATCTGTGGTCATGCAGAGGATGGGCATTCCTATGATGAGGTGCCCGTGGAGTGTGGTTTCCCCCAGAGGTGGGCCCCGTTGCTCTCGGGGTGCTGGTCCTGCCTGGCACAGGGTCTGGGCAGAGCGAGAGATGTCCCTTGGGATAGGGAACGTCCTGGCCACTCTGTCATGCTGAGCAGAGTCCATCCCTCTGTGTCCTGGGACAGCAGTGACCATGGATCACCAAAAGCTTGGGGTGAAGATCTTTATTGTCCGCTTGTCCGGCTGGACCACAGTCTGAGCTGGGTGTGAGTGTCTCACTCCTCGGCATCCTCACCGTCAATCACGGCCCCACACTCTGCGTGGGAGAGAAGAGTGTGAGGAGGAACATGTTTCGGCCTCCTACCAGCTCCTACCAGGGCTTTGAATGAGGATTTTCGTTCCCCGTCGTGTCCTGGCCGTGGGGACACTGGTGATGGTCGGCTGGGAGCCCGCCATGCCCACCAGGGTCGGCCCTTCCGGCCATAACCGCAGGGAATTAGAGACGGGTGGAAAACTGTCTATAAACCCGTGCAAATATTTGCATTTTGAGTGCTTTTCTAAGTATTGGGGAACGCTGACAAAGCAGCAGCGTGGGCGATGCAGGCATGCTGAGAGGGTCCGTTTGGCTTTTTTTGGGGGCAGGATTTCAATGGTCAAACAGTTTTGCTTAAAATAAAAAAGCTAACCGAGCAAATGGGGAGATTTGCCAGTGCTGCAGCTGCCCCCCTCCTTTGCTCCTTGGGGCAAAACAGCCACCCCAAAGCCGAGGGGGGCATGAGCCTTCAAACTCCCCCTGCCCTGGGGCGGCGGGTGCATGACCCATCTCGATGCTCCTCTTTCCTTCTCAGCTGAAGGTGTTTTGGGCAGGAAGGGGGCCCCCCGTGCCCGGTGCTGCTCTGCCCTGGAGCATCCCGGGGGTCTGGGGCTGAGGTTGAGCTGGTTGGTGGGGCTTGCCAGTGGCCTTGCGTGGCCCCCCTGCCCTGCCCATGCCAGGGGATGCTCACCTGCCGTTGGCTCCTGCCAGTCCTGCCAGCTTTTGGCCATGGTAGTAGCAGCCTGTGTGGAGAAGGGTGACTGGGGGAGGAGGGTGGCCATGGACCCTGGTGGGCCAAGGACCACCCATCCCAAGCGTGGACAGGAGCTGGAATAAGAGGGGAAGTTGGGGGGACCCTGGGCTACCCCATCCCACTGCAATTTCCTTCTCCACACCCCCCTCTGCCGTGGGCTGCAGCGGCGACAGCCCTGTGTATCACCACAGGGCAGCTCTGGGGTGGTGACACTCAGCCCCACAGGTGACACTCAACCCCACAGTGTGCCACCCACAGCAGGACGGTGTGACGGATGTGTCCTGCCCCCATGGGGGGTAAGGCAGGGTGGGCTTGGGCATGGTGGTGGGGCTGGGGGCTCAGTGCAGTGGGTCAGTGCTGCTGGGTGTCACCGGTGAGTCTGGCACCGAGAGGGGAGTGTGTGCAGCGATGGAGCCCCCCATGCACGTGTAGGCATGCATGGTGGGACCTACTCACGCAGAGCATTGATACATGGGGCAGCCCCTCTGATCTGGGCTTGGCGTCCAGCCATGTCCCACATCCCTCTCCCGAGCTTGCGAGATGCTCCATGCCCTGCAGCTGTACCTGGCACCACGGGGTGTGCTGTGCTTGGGGGACGCAAGGGACCCAGGGCTCAATCAGGCTCAGGCAGACAGCAGCAAGGAGGGTCGTCATGATGCTGGAGCAGTGAGTTAAGAACTAACAGACACAGGTGGGCTGGTCAAAGGGGTCCACCACGTGCCCCAGTGCTGTGGGCACATGCAGGCAGGGGAATAGGCTCCTGCATGTGACAGCCTGGGTGGCGCAGCACGTGTGCATGCATGCCGGGGCAGGGATCTGCCTCCCCAGGCCAAGGATACATGCACATCATCACTGTGGTGATGGACCACAAGGGGATGATCACCAGGTAGACGAAGCAGGACAGCATGACTGCCATGAGGCAGCCTGTGGTGACCATCATGCAGCAGATGTTGTAGGAGCTGATGTGTTTCTTCAGCTGTAGGCAATGCTGGTGAAACTGGTGCAGCACAGGGGCGCTGGGCTGGGGGTACTCCATAGGTCCTGTGCACCGTCTGGGGCCGGGACCACCCAGGGCTGTGGCTGCCCTCTGCCCGGTGCTGCACGCAGGGACCCTGTCTGCAGGGGGGTGTTCTTGTGCAAGGCAGGGGTGAGCGTGTCTGTGTGTGCAAGGGGTGTGCAAGGGGAGTCTGAGTGCACAGGACTGGGTGCACAGCATGCAGGATGTATAGACAGGGGTATAGGGGGCAACACGGAGAGCTGTGTGGGCCGGGCACAATGTATAGGGCTGGGTGTAGGGTATGGTTTGTAGGGGCTGCAGGGAGTAGGGCTGGGTGTGCAAGGTGTAATGTATAGGGATGGGGGTATATGGGGTGCAGCATGTAGGGATGAGCATGCAAGATATAGATAGGGTTTACGGGGTGCAGTGTGCCAGGTTAGGTGTGGGGGCACAGTATATAGGGCAGGACAGGGAGGGGTATACAGTGTGTAGGGACAGGGGTGCAGGGCTTGGTTAATGGGGCTGAGGGGTGGGATGGGGTGGGGTGGGTAGGGCTGGGTGTGTGCAGCACCCCAGATAACACACAGAGCCCCCCGGCTCCCAGGGCGCCCCACGTCCCTCACCTCCACGGAGCAGATGCAGTGGGGGCAGCGGAGGACGTGTGGCCAGCTGTGATGGTGGCACCCACACGGGCAGCACTGTCTCGCTGTGTTGCAGAGCCCCTCTTCAGCCTGCCCTCCCAGGCCACCTAGCTGCAGGAGACATGTGGGGAGACTGTGTCCCCACCAGACCTCTGGGGCCACCCTGCCACAGAGCAGCCCCTGCTCCCCTGTCACCCCACCTAGCTGGAGGAGACCCAGTTGACCAAGCTGAGCAGGACCAAGCTGGCGAGAGCCAGGAGGAAGAGGACATTGGTGGAGCTGGGGACCAGCAGCACAATGTGCAGAGCCAGCCAGCCTCACCTGCAAGTGGGGTATGGGGAGGATGGGGCCAGGGTCAGACCCTGGGGCTGCCATGGGAGAGGCTGAGAGCGAGCAGAGAGCCTTGGGGTGCTCAACCCCAGGGGCTGCTGGAGCTGGGCGGTTGTTGGGGAAGAGGATGCAGATCCATGCCATTTGAGTTGATGCCTGGCTCTAACATCTCAAGGAGACCGGTGTCCCAGTCTCTGCTGCCCCACATCCCCAGGATGGGGCTTGGCCCATGGCTATGAGGTGACTTACAGGAAGGAGACCAGTGAGCTCAAGTAGATGAGGGTGTTGAAATGATGGGGGATGAGCAGCTCTGTGGTGGACTGGGCAGCTGCAGGGCCCCGGCCTCACAGGATGGACAGCATCCTGCTCCCATGGCAGCCACAGCGCAACAAATCCCACCATTCCATTCCCTTGGCAACCACAGCATCCCCCTCCTCCCCGCCCCCCCCTCCCATTCCCATGGCAACTGCAGCATCCCCCCCATATTTCATTCCCATGACAACTGCAGCATCCTGCTCCCACAGCAGGGTGTTGGAGACCCTTTCATAGAATCATTATGGCTGGAAAAGACCTTTAAGATTGTCAAGTCCAACAGTTATCTAACTCTACCGGGCCCACTTCTAAATCGTGTCCCTGAGCACCATATCTAGACGGCTTTTAAATACATCCAAGGATGCTGATTCAACCGCTTCCCTGGTCAGCCTGTTCCAATGTTTGATAACCCTTTCAGTGTAGAAGTTTTTCCTAATGACTAACCTAAACCTCCCCTGGTGCAAATTGATGCCATTTCCTCTTGTCCTATCGGTTGTGACTTGTGAGGAGACACTAATGCCCACCTCTCTACAACCTCCTTTCAGGTAGTTGTGGAGAGCAATCAGGTCTCTTATTGGGACCTCTCCGGTTAGCCAGAACTGCTGATAAATTATGAAGAGTGGTCTGGTGAGCACATCCACCAACTCCTTCAGCACTCCTGGGTGTAACCCATTCAGCCCCATAGACTCTTGGTGGTGCAGCAGATCACTGACCATTTCCTCTTGGATGATGGAGGTCTTGTTCTGGTCCCCATCCCTGTCTTCCAGCTCAAGGGGCTGGGTACTCAACAAACAATGAGTCCTGCTATTAAAGACTGAGGCAAACAAGGCATTTAGTACCTCAGCCTTTTCCTTGTCCTTCATCACTGTGTTTCCCCCTGCAGCCAATAAAGGAGGAAGATTCTCCCTAGTCCTCCTTTTGATGTTAATATATTTATAAAAGCATTTTTTATTGCCTTTTACAGCAATAGCCAGATTGAGTTTTGGGGCATCGGTGCCACTCTGGCTTCAGTAGGATCCCTCTGCCAGAGGAGCAAAGGGTGGGGGCTTGAAGGACCCTGGGGACCCAGTACAAACCAACACTTGCTTTCCTTGGGGTTCTGGGAGGACACCAGGAGTGGTGGGCTCCCCTGGGACCCGTGAGGATGCTGGGATCCACCTTGGGCAAGAATACACTGCTCCCCACGCCTAATGCCCCACCTCCCCATTTGGTGTGCCCCCTCCATCCCTCCGTCCCCCTCCCCATGTGCAGTCTCTGCTTCTGTCCCCGGAGGCCGGGGCGCCGAGCCGGGGTGCTGAGCCTTGGGCCAGCCCTGCCCTCTAGTGTCGTGGGAGACGCTCTCAGCCGGGCTCAGCCCCAGGCTGCCGGGAGCTGAGCCCTCGCAAACTCCTCACACGGCCCGCAGAGCCACCCGGGGTCTGGCAGGCTTCCCACGGCCCCGCAGCATCACCTCCCACCCGGCCACCGCTGCTGGCGGGGGGGTGGACACAAGGACGAGTCCTGGACCCTGCATGTCACCATGGGGACCCCTGGCACCACAAGCTCACCTCCGGGTTGCCCGAGGGGATGGCGTGGGCAGTGTCACCCCAGCGCAGGTGTCCTGCTCCCCGAGCCTTGGGGACGCGCAGGCGCACCGGCATGGGTGATAACCACCATCCCCAGCACCCCGGGTCAATAACCGGGCGGCCGAGGCGGCGTGGGGGCACGCCAATGGGCGCCCGCAGCAGTGGGAGAGGGAGGAGAACGCTGGAGGCTGCTGGTTAAACTGGAACAAGGCGCGGCGGCCTCCCCGCGGTCCCTGCCCTGGGGACTCTGACCCCACGGGCCCGCAAGGGGAGCCAAGGCAGGCGGTGCCGAGCAGCCCCACAGCTGCTGGGACAGAGCTGGGCAGGAGCAGAGAAGGATGGACCCCACCATGGAGCTGGCAGAAGACCCCAGGTGGGTGCCGGGGACCCCCGTGCTGCTTTGCAGCAGGGAAATTCCAACTTTTTTGAGCAGGATTTTTGGTTATTCTGTCTGTAAAGGAAGGGAGGTGCCTGAGGGTGAGGTGAGCCGGCCAGGGGACACCAGGGACCCTGCAGGGCTGGGTGTCCCCATGTCCCTGCTGGCCCCATGCAGCACTCCCCTTCTTCTCTGCAGGTTCCCCCGCCCGTTGGTGGAGATGCTGATCAGGAACTTCAGCGTGCCAGCAGCCTGCTTCTCCCTGCCGCCCACCTCCCGGCAGCTGCTGCAGCGTAGGTGGGGGGACCGGGCTGGGGGGACCCTCCTCTTGCCACTGGTGGGAGCAGGACAGGGATGAAGGAGGGGGAAGTGGCTGTGGCAGCTGCAGGCGGGGAGCAGCCCCGAGGAAGAGGAAGGCAGCGGGGTGCTGCCGGGGTCTCACCTCCCACCCCAAGGATGTGGCAAGGGGTTTCCCAAACCTGTGGGGTGGTGGGTCGGGTGGTGGCTGCCTGCCATGGTGGCCCCAGGGGGAACAGGACAGGATGGAGCCGGCTTCTCACCCCTCCATGGTAGAGCTGGATGTGGCCCAACTCATCATCATGGCCCTTGCCACCATCATGACGCTGCTGTCAGTCGCGATCTTCGTGGAAGAGGCTTTCTATCTCACCCGCAAGATCCGCTGCCCCATCAAGATGAAGACCCTCCGCTGGAGCAGCTCGGCCCCTACGGTGAGCTGGGGTGTGGGGGTGGTGGTGGGGCATCACCTCAGGGGGCCAGGGCTGCCCAAGGGGTGCCAGCCCACAGAAGGTGGGGAGCAGCAGTGTGCCAAGCTCGCGTCTCCCCCAGGTTGTGTCTGTGGTCAGCTGCTTCGGGCTGTGGTTCCCGCGCTCCATGATGGTGGTGGAGATGGCTACCACAGCGTGAGTATCGCCCACCCCGGGGCAGGGGCACTGGGGAGCCCACGGGGCCTGACCTGCCTTCCTCCTCCTCCACCTGCCCAGGTACTTCTCCATCTGCTTCTGCCTCCTGATGCTGGTCATGGTGGAGGGCTTTGGGGGGAAGGAGGCAGTGCTCAACACCCTGAAGGATGTGCCCATGGTGGTCAGCACCGGGCCCTGCTGCTGCTGCTGCCCCTGCCTGCCCCGAATCACCATGAGCAAGTAAGACCTGGGGTAGCCCTGTCCCCGAGGAGGGCTTTCATCCCCTGCTTCTGCTGGGGTAGAAGAGAAGTCCCTGGGAAGGGGCTTGGGGACCTCAGGGTGCTACTGGTCTCTCTCACTGTGCCAGGAGAAAGCTTCAACTGATGATGCTGGGGACTTTCCAGTACGCGTTCTGCAGGGTGTTTGCTGTCTTCCTGGGGCTGGTCCTGTTCACTGATGGGAACTACAACCCTGCTGACGTGAGTGCCAGGGCAAGGGCACGGGCAGGACGACATCCCGGACGGGGATCCTCCACCCACCCTCACTTTGCCCAGCAGTTTTATCAGCCCAGGTGTGTTTTCTCTGTGTCCCCCCACCAGATCTCGGCAAAGAGCGTGGCCCTCTGGATCAACACGCTGGTTGGTGTCTCTACCCTCTTTGGGCTGTGGGCCTTGGGCATCCTCTTCCGACAGGCCCGGCTGCACCTGACTGAGCAGAACATCAAGGCCAAGTTCTCCTGCTTCCAGGTGAGCCCTAGTGTTGCCCAGCTCCTCCCTGGGTGAAGGGCTCCTCCTGCACAAATGGGGAGGAGATGGTGGGGCAGGAGATGGTGGGGCAGGAGCTGCTGGCAGGTGAGAGCCAGGTCTGGCTGTGGGACAGCAGGGAAGGCGGGTGGCAGGAGCTTGGCAGCAGCATGATACCCACCACCTCGGGTGTTGGTGGTTGCAGGTCCTCCTCCTCCTGACGGCACTGCAGCCTGCCATCTTCAGCATCCTGGCCAACAATGGCAACATCGCCTGCTCGCCGCCCTTCTCCTCTAAGGCCAGGTCACAACGTAAGTTGGGGATGGGGAAGTGGCATCACCTGCTCCCGGCTGAGCCCCTCCATTGCACAGTGGGGCACGGGGAACGGGCACGGCTGATGAAGGCAGCTTCAAATGACCCTTCTCTTCCAGAGATGAACATGCAGTTGTTGATCCCCCAAACCTTCATCTTGGCGGTGGTGACCCGCATGTACTACCGCAAGCAGGACGACAAGCCGGGCTACCAGCCCGTCAGCTTTCCACCCACAGGCACTGATGTCAAGGCATGAGCAGGAGGGAGCAAAGTGGGTGCTGAGGGGCAGAGCAATGCTGGGGGGCTGGTCTGCCCTGTGCAAGCATCTCCTCCTCCTCCAGCCCTGGGGAGCTGCCGGCAGCAGAGAAGGCAGAGGGGAAAGGACACCTTGGCATGGGGTGAAAGGGTCTGAAACCTGAAGGCCACAAGCCAAAGGGATCCGTGAAGCCACCTCCAGCATGGAGGACACTTGTCTGTCACTGAATAAAGATAAATTTGTACCTGAGTCTTGCGTTGATGACTGGGCTTGGATCGCCTCCTGCCCAGGCTGGGTGGGAGATGACTCTACACAGGGGGAGGAAGATGGAGCCCAGACCAGCACAGCCACGGCATGGGGCTGTCATAGGGTGCCCAACACCCAGCCGTGACACTGACCTCTGGGTGCTGCTGGCTGGGGTCTGACAACCAAGACAACGTCAGGGCAGTGGCGTTTTCTCCTGAGACCTCTGGGTAGGTCTGGAGAGCATGTCCTCCACAGCAGTGGCTGCTCCTGAGAGAACAACGGGAGCATCCACACCCGCCAGCCTGGGGCCAGGCAGAGGAAGGAGCCTTGAAGCACCTTCATAACACAGGCAATTAGTCAATGCTGCCTTAACCAGCCTTGCCCAGGATCGGCTCCGGTAGCAGTATCTGCTCTACACCTATAACATAGGTGGGGACAGACATCATGAGCAAAGATGACTTGCAGAAACCTCTGGGTTATCTTCTCCCCCCCCCGACTGAAGCATCTTCTCACTCAAACCACTGCTAAGACGGCAGGTGAGGAGACCACGACGGGAGCTGACTGTGCTAGGATGGCAGAAGGGATCTGGCACACATTGAGTAAAATGACTTTGCATTTATTTGGCTAAACATTAAAAGCCAAAAACCCAACTCCAGAACAAGCCAGTACGACACACGGGTGTGCACACAGGCCCACACAGAGAAACCAGCAGAGTGAACACTGACCGGGAAGAGCCAGCTCGAAGCAGTGGCTGCTGTGGGGCTGGAGGTAATGGCAGGACTGGGTGATGCAGCGTGGCTGGAGATGGGCAGCCGATGCCAGATCACCAGAGCTAATACCAGAGCCTGCTGCTGGGCACCGCCGAAGCTTCCCCTGACCTGTGCCCTCCTAATGTAATACCTCTGGCCAGCGCGAGACATTGGGGAAGTGAGGAGTCAGAAAGCCAAAGCTCCTGACTTTTATTTATTTGATTCATTTTGAGGGGAAAAAAAAGCAAGTTTTCTGTCCCATGAGGAGGAAGGAAAATAGTGACTCTGAGTTTTTTGTGCGTGGCTATATTCAAAGTGAAACTGCTCAGCCGGAAGATGAACTGCTGATTAGTTATGAGATTGCCAAATTTGACAAACTGCTGGCAACAACGCACAGCCATTACCACCACGGCTTTCTACGTCCCAGCAGAAGTGCTGGGTCCCAGCAATCTCATGGGTTTGCCAAGAAGCAACACACAGGCAAGCAGCAAAATATGGGACTCGTTCCCCGCCGTCAGACAGCCAGACCCAGCTCCTCCGTGGGCAGGTACGAAACCCACACCTTTACACCAGCAAAAAGCCCTCCTTGAAGGCAGGGGGCAAGACGCAGGGTCTGTCTCACCAAAGTCACCGCTACTGCCAAGTGTATTCACTGCTCCAGCACCCGCCTCCAGTCACAAGAACTGGACCCCACAATAGAGTCACTACCCTCTATAAAAGGCACAAAATCATGTCAGTGCAGGTGTGTGCCATAATTTCCTCAAGAGATTAAAAACTTTTCATGCCTTGCTTCTACCAGCATCCTTGCCACCTTTCAGCTTTGCATGTCAGGAAACGGCTGCTGCTGTTCCCTGACATGAGAAAATCCTCTCCAGGGGCTGGCTGTGGTGCCAGCAGCCTCACACCCCAGATCTATAGAGAAACTGAGGTAGGGCTGTCTTGCAGGAGTCAACACCTCTGGATTTAGCAGCATCAAACTCTGTGTGTTCTTCAACGCATGCTAGCAAAGTTTTACTTTTCCACTCTACCTCTTGCTTCATGCTTAATTCAAGCATGTATCTTCCGGATGCTTGTTTTGAAGAGTGTGGGATGGGTGAAGTGTGTGCCGGACAGCCCCGAAGCAGCAGCATCTGCGGGTAACAAGAAGTTCTTGGAGAACTTGGCTCACACGTCTTGCCCAGAGATCAAGCTCTGTCCTATTCTTGATAGGACAGGGCAGCACTGGAGATAAGGCTGGTGCAGCAATCCAGGAGGAAACAAATAAACAAAGGGGAAAAAAAAAAAAAAAGAACCATCGGGGATTCGAGTGTAAATTTAAATTTAAAAGAAAATATAAAACAAGGATAATTGGGGACAATAA
>VUYV01000074.1:2070605-2091375 GCA_008711295.1 Anarhynchus alexandrinus
AAACAAAGGGGAAAAAAAAAAAAAAAGACTCATCTGGGATTCGAGTGTCCATTTTAATTTAAGTGCAAGGATGAAGCAGGGATTATTGGTTACAATAATAATAACAGCTCTGTTATTCCAAGCTACATGTAAAACCATGGCTGGCTTCTTACCAAGCACCCCAAGGTTTTGCAGAGAGATCAAGAAATACGTTATGGTCTCTGCAGAACAAGCCACCATCCAAAACACCATTGCTATCCAAAATTACAGAACACTGTTGCATAACTTGTGTTTGTAACAGTAGTAAGGCTCTAAAGCAGCCTGGCCTTTGTGATCGGGCTCGGGAAAGCAACACAACACCCATACTGAGGGAAGGGTGAGGAAAGGAAGGTGGGGAGGATGAGGGAAGAGAGAATGTGAGTGATACAAAGTAAGTGCTCTACCACTCATAAACCAGGGGATTAACAACTGGCTTGTCCCAAGTGGCCATTATTTGCTCCTTACAGCTTCAAATCCATAGCAGCCAGCCACACTCCCAAAGCCGTGCACATCCCTCCTGAGAGAGATCTAAGTGGCAGATGAGGAATCCCCAAAATACCCTTTCCCATACCGGCTCCGGCCTCAACAGAAGCACAGAGTCTCTGTCAAGCCCTTAAGGCAGCATGACAAAGGATCAGCAAGATAAAAGCTGGGGCGAAGCGGCAGCCTGCTCCTACCACAGGGCCCCTGTGTCCCCGGGCAGCATCGCACCGCGCAGAGCCTGTGGCAGCACTTGACGGTTTGCCTCCTTGCACCCGCTGCTCCCTGAGCCCCACATCCCGCTCCAAAGACTTCCCTGCAGCGTTGCTGACCAGGCTCCGAGCTGTCCTCTGCTCCCAGCATCACAGGAGGAGACAGGCAACTCAGCCCAGCAGCTCCATCCAGAGACAACGCATATCACAGGCAAACCCAACCAGAAAAGCAAATGGGAGTTTTCACGGCTACGTGACAGACAGTCCAGTCCCTCCAGTGCTGGCTGCTGGGACAGAGTGCACCGACCTGCTCTGTACACGGGCATGCAGCATGGGGAGGGTAACTGCCTGCGGGGAGCCGCAGGCCACAGAGCTCAGTGTTTATAACAGACACAACAGCAGGCATGACTCGGACCATGGTTTCACACGAGCAGATTACATGTTTAAAATCCTAAAAAGCTGCAGCGCTCTCTGATGCTCTTTCTGGCCCGCCTCAAGGAGCAAGAGTAAGCGGGCACAGATTTGTGCATTTATTGCGCAAGGCAGGTAACTGTCACACGGGACTGGGACCCTTCACTGGGGTAAAACGTGCCCTTCATCTGTCCAGCTGCACACACTACACGGACAGCAAACGGGCTGTACGAATTCATGTTTTGTCTTTATAGCAGCGACTTCACGGCACCAGTGTAAAGGACTGCTCCAGCCCCTAGAGCACAGCAACTGAAACACAGACAAACACACGCACAGAGCACAGTGTTGAGGGGCCATTTGGACAGACGGTAAAACTTATTACACACCAGAGACCGGGACAAGGAACTTCTCAAACGAGTACGCACATTCATTTCCTACCTGGGCTCTCACACACCCAAGGAAACGCACAGAGAGCAAGTGCCCCAAAGCAAAGATTAATTCTCTTCTCTCCAACAGCAACTGAGGGCTGAATTTTAGCTCAAGATTTAGCAGCCTTGTTAAGATTAGCTGGAAAGGCCTTTCCCCTGCAGCCCCTGTACACATTTGGAGCCGCGAATGCCACACGCTCATGGGGTGTGCGACTCTATGGTGCTGTGACTTCTTCCAGGGTGTAACTCCTGCTTGCTAAGCTGGTAGTCCCCCCCCCAGCACGTCCTCACCATGACACGCTGGGAAGCTCAGCTAAGAGGCGCGCAAACACTACAGGGTCTGCTGGACAGATTCCTATCGGTTCTAGTGCAGCAGAGATGTCTCTATTTCCTAGAAGCCTCTTTACACCACCGCTACCTGTGTGCTCTCGAGGTCATGCTGGTTGAGGAACCTTTTGTTTGGCAGCGGCACGGATACTGCCTGGGGTTGGGGGGGATATAAGACAGAGGAGCTGAAGGAAAGAAGGGACAGATGGGTCCTCCCACTCTCCCTCCTGCCTGGGGGTTTAACAGGGGAAAAGAAACCAAAACAAAAGCCACGCTTGAGTGCTATTCTTTGAGCTTTAAAAGAGTATTTTCCTAAAATATAAAAACCATCTTCCCCCTGGAAACCGCTAGAACGTAAACAATAAAAAGGGGATTTGGGGAGGAGAAGGGAGAGGAGGTTTGAATGTGCTTCCAGGCAGCAGCCCTTGCTAAGAGCAACGGGTGCCTCCAAGGCCCTGTGCTCACCGTCAGCCCTGTTCCTATGGCTCTCTTGCACATTTAGAGTTCCCCAGTGGGTCCGGACTTAGGATTCGGCGATTAGCGGTTCGCAGCAAATCCTGGCTGGTAGCTTAATCCTCTTCATCCTCACTGATGTCATAGGTGACTGCAGACTCGTTCCTGGAGCGATTGGCTGGTGAGGAAGGAGGAGTCTTGGTTGAAAATGGCCAGCGGAAGGAGGGAGACGGGGAGCGGTCGTGCGTGGGGCTACTGCTGGGACTCTGCTTTGGGCTGATGGCCTGCAGCATCCGGCCCTTGCCCTCCTTCAGCATGTGTTTCTAGTGATGGAAGCAGGAAAACAGTTAGCATGGTTCAAATAGCAATGGAAATGGACACTACTTACAGCTTGAGCAGCATTTTGAGTTGTGTCCCTTCAATGCTTCATGCAATAAAAAGCAGAAAGAGCCCAAGCATCACTCTAGCCTTTGGAAACTGCATGCAGTATAATCATCACCCATTTTCAAGCACCTCTAGCGTGAAGTGCCTGTGATATTTACTCGACAGCACAGGACAGGCTGGCAAAAACAAGTGGCTTCAGAGTCATCCCAGGCCAGTGACAAAGGGACTGCCAATCTCTTGGTTGCTCAGTGGCCTGCAGGACACAAGCTGGAGCTTACAGGCCAGCTTGTGGGACACTGGGACAAACATAACTGGCATTACCCTGCTGGCAAGGGTGAGGGCTTCCTATAAACAGGCTGCCCAAACCTGAGACAACTTGTCTGGAGACCGGCATCAAGCACCGCAACAAACTGTAAACCTTTGCTTTACAGAGCATGAGCTCCAAAAGCCCCACAATGACTACCGAGCTCTTCAAAATCCCCTTTCCCCTTTTCCCAGAGTGACTCCTTACCAATGCGCCTTCTGGGCCAAACATCTCCAGGAAATTGCCGATGAACTCCCGGGACTTCTCTTCCCACTTCTGAATGAGATCAATACTCTTCTCCTCCACTTTCTGGACAAATTCCTTTGACTTCTCCTCTACATCCTTCACCCTCTTTTTCACCTTATCCACGCGCTCCTGGAGGTGATACTTCTTCTCCTGTACAGTAAGTGTTGGATCAGAATATAGCTCACCAGATCTGAGTGGCGACCACCTCTGCTCTGTGTTATTACACTGAACTGCTGCTTAAGACTCAGCATCTCCATTAGTCTCGTGACACTTCTTCACTTCAGTGACACTTCTTCCCTAGACTAAATGGCAGACACAGTGGGGCTGTGAGATGCTTTGTGGCAGGCACTGGCACAGTACACAGAGCAAGACTAAACCCAGATAAGCACTATCTAATAGGAGTGCATCGAAGAGGGAAATATTTATACAATATACAGATTAGATTTGAGTGACCTGCTGTAGGTCTCTTTGCCTATCACAATAGCACAAAACTTTTTGCCGGGTGTTTTTAAACAGAGGTAGAGTTACATGCCAAAGAGAGGTCAAGCAGCCGTTACCTCTCCTGTTTCATTTTTGTATTTGAGTGTATTTAAAAAATTAGGCATAGTATCTGAGTGATAAAACCCCCACGTTTACTACTTTACTTCCAACATCAGAAGTGCCTTCTGCCATGTATTCTGCTTGTGGGCTAGAGCTGCTCAGCACAGCATCAGAGCATGTCCTTCTTTCCTACCCAAGCACTGCTGCTCCTGCAGCTCCAGGAAGGCAACAGTACAGCGAGAGCAAGATCAGATTTTATCCTAACAAATTACTCTACCTGAAGAAGGCGGCTGGGGGAAGAGGAGAGAGATGAGACACAGCAGTTGCTGCCAAGAACAACTGCCACTTCATTCAAGTCAAGAAAACAAACATTTCGCCACACACCCTGTCTCCAGCTCTTTCAACAGGTAAAAGTCACCAAGACATTTCTGACAATGGAGCAGTATTCGCAAAACCCCAGCTCCTCTGGGTGGGTCCCAGAGGCAGTTCCAGGGGCAGAAGTAGTCTAATTTCTACTCCAAGGACACTGGTTTGGTGCAACTGCTTAGCTCTGCACACTGGCCTTTTGCTGGCATATGGCCAGACTGTGCTACCACTACACAAGACTCTACATCTCCACAGTCTCTAAGATTCTGCTTCATGCAGCTTGTGGTGAGACATGCTTCGACTCACGTTTATGAAGCTGACGTTGAGCTCTTTAGCTGTGTAGCCCCGTTGCAGGTTCCGTCTGGCATAAACATCATAGTCCCGCACGATCCGGGTGATGATATCTGATGTTGAGATCCCCTCAGTCCTCTGAGTCGGCGCAAACATGCCTAAAGTTGGGGAACAGGACCCAGGACAGCTGTAGCAAGACACATGGCAAAAAGCTGCTGCCAGCTCTATTAGGAAACAATCTCTCCTGTCAAGAGCTCATTTCCTAACTGTCCTCACACCACCATGTCTTTGTCCTTGAATGTATAATACCAGGGTCCTCCTTTCTGGGACTATGAAGAAGACCTAAGTATGTCAAAACCATGTCAAAAAACCATGTCTTCTAATGAAAAGCTCTTCACTTTAGCTCGTTTAAAGACTACTGACTATAATCTAGTGGATACAGAATAGTGTGATGAGGAGGACAGGACAAGGAGTCCTACAATTTAGTGGGTGGAAATACAACAAGCTCTGACGGCTGGGTTTGGATAGATTCAAATAAGCTGCACCCCCACTGAGTTTCACAGCAAACTAGAGGAGCCACTTTGCTAAGTTCATGAGATTCTCCATTTGTGAGAATCTGTAAGCCAAACTGTAGTATTTTTTCAAAAGGTGGCTGTAAATTCAATCACAATAACTAGATTGGAAGTAGGAATTAATGCTGGGAAAGGCTTGGCCTGGGACATGGAACACTGTCAGCCTTATGAAGCAGGGCCCAAAGCTGTGCTTCTTTCAGCCCTCAGAGCCTCCTGGGTAGACCTCGCTTCCAGAGGGCCACTGCCACTTCCCCAGGCATAATCCTGCCATACAGGGGCACAGGAGAGACCACAGCAGTTCTTAGACAGGAAGCCCTGGAGAATCTGACCCAGACTCACCTGCTTCTTTTATATGCTTATAAACATCATCACTGCCAGCAGAAGAATAGGGGATGTCATCGTGTGCAACAAAGTCGATCTGAAAATTAAGAAAGCAATATGAGTCAACATTTTATCTTGAAGGTGTAGGTCTCCTCTCTGTCAAAGGAAGGTAACTTTTTGCTCAACACCTCCACACAGGGGTGTGACAGAGAACAGCAATACACTTTGCTCTGTTAAAAAGCAACACAGAGCAGTTCCAAGTTCTCACTAGCAATTGCGTATCAGTTGTAAGCACACATCAAAGAGGAAAGGTTGGGAGTGAGGACACAGCTGTTTTAAGCTCCACAGGGAAATGGCTTGTTAATGGCAACAAGGGTAAACTAAGTAAACTCCCCTGGAGACTCCTTCACCTCCCAAAGCAGTTCAACAGATGTTAGAGAATCCTTTCACTTTATCTTACTGACTGATAAAAGACTTTCAAGACAGCTTGCCTGGTCTCCTGCTGCAGGGAAGCTGATGTAGATCTAAAGCTGCTCCTGCTGTAAGCAGGGAGCTGGACCAGATGCCCTCCAGAAATCCCTTCCAACCCATGTTATCCTCTCCCTACTGTACGTTTCACACCAATCTGTAACCAGCATCAACTTCTCCTGGAACAGCAAGAACCCTCTCAGGATTTTTCACCATGTCACAATCTCTACCTTATTTTAATGTTACCTGCCAGCTCAGCAAATGCTTCTAGTCTTCCAAGAAACCTACTCGATTCCCATAACCCAGCTTATTCTATATTTAAGGAGTTTCAACAGAAACTGGTTGCTCAGGCAGAAGTCATCCCCATGGATGAATTCTTGCTGTAAATAGCAAGCAGACAGAGGCTAGTCAAAAGTCAGAACAGATCGGATATCACAAATTACCCTGTGCTCTGCCAGGAACTCGGGGGTAAGCGTCCACGGCGCATTTCTCACCACTTCGTCCACATAGCGACAGTGCTGCACAGCATCATACCGCTCATTTTCATTCATTACCGTGAAGCCCTTGAAGTTATGCGTTAGCTCATCACTGCAGACTGAAGAAAGAGGCAGAGAAGAGTGAGCTTGAGGTACTTACCCCAATGCTTTACAGCAAAAGGACCTTGCACACACCCCTGCTAAGCCAGGCAGTTCCAGTTGCTGACGGAGGCTGGCGCTGGCACTGCCAAACCCAGCTCTTCCAGCCACAAAGGACCAGGAAAAGGGAGCAGTGCAGGGCATTAAACTCCTGAGCAATTCTAGACAGGCTGTTTGGGGGATTTCTGCGCAAGCTGGGGACCTACACCCCATGCCTTCAAGATCCCTAGAGTCTACAATGCTTATCAAGAAAACCAGCCAATACAGGAGACAAACTCCTGTATGAAATGGCACCTGGGGACCTATTGGGAAAATACCTGCTTTTAAACCTATGGATGTCTCCGGCTTGGAAACTGAAGCCCATGAAAAAACCCCATTGCCTAAGCTTCCGATTTCATAAAATGCCACACCACAGTCTAGTTCTTTGAAAGTTGTATTAAAACAAAGGGTGAGTTCACAGCAAATCAAGTTAGCTTAATTATTACGTTCTATGAGAAAGTAAACGAACAACTATTCATAATCTGCAATGTAAGACATTAAGGAGAGAGTTTTATTTGGTTATCAGACTCAAAAGTAAACAAGGAATGACCAGTCTTACTGGTATTGGACATATTTATGTTCTAGACAAACAGATGATAAAGAGCGGGTGAGATTGCTTCCAGCTTGGAGCTAATGTTCACTTGGGCTGTGGCCTCTTGTCTTTCAGTTCCTGGTGCAAGGGGATCAGTTCATTGCCCTCCACCTCCTCGCCAGTCTCCCAGAGGCAGAGAGCATGATTACACACCTTGCTACATTAACATGCTAATAGTTTGACCTGAAGTTATTTTCCTGTCTGATGAACAACATTAACATACATAGGGATGTCTTTCCATTTCCAAGATGTCTAAGCTCAGAGCGTTTTGTAGATCGGAGCAACTATTTCAGTTCTCCTCCCTCCCTTCCCCTTCCAGACACTACTGTAGCATGCAGAAAAAATGCAGAAGTACCACTACAAAAATGCCCTCAGCAGCGAGTGAAACCATGATAAGGAAACAAACCACATGAAGACGTTATGATCACTCTGTCATAGGATCTGAGTTCTGTTTTGCTTCGGGAAGTTAATGGTAGTTGAAAAAACTAGTTAAAGGCATTCTCAGCTCTAATACTTTAACATCATTATGCAGCCTGACCAGAGGTCACCTCCTGACAGACAACATGCCCAACCTGAAATGTCTTTAAGGTGGGTGAAGGCACAGGCACAGAGGCACTGTGTGGACCGAGGCCAGCATATTACAGCAGCCAGGAGATAGGATTTCTTCTTTCCCGTTATATTCCTGAAGGAGGTTTGGCTGAAACACCTCTGCTACATTCCCCTCAGGCAGTCAGCAGGATATTCCTGGCATCATGTAAAGACGCTTTAACCTAACAGACAAAATGGGGAAGTTTTGTTTGCAGAAACAGGGCCTCACTGATTTCCACGTGGCCAGGCACCATGCCCAAGGAACCACCGTTATCTCCACGCTCCTAGCATGACCTGTTTGGGATTAGCCATAAGCAATGCCCAGCGGAGAGCTGGAGTGGGGTCAGGGGTTGACTTGCTGGGTGATACAGATGCCACAAAGCTCAACCAGGCACGGAGGGACAGTTCCTCATTCGTTAACTGTCTCATTCAAGAGGCAGATGCTCAACTGCCTCTAATATATTCTGACACTCAGACATGCAACTTGCCAGTATCTGTCACAAAATAGAGGACTCAAGTTAGAACAGCCCGATCAGAAATCTTTTCCTCAAGAGAGGAATATCCTTTGGTACAGGATATCTTCCTGCAGACACATTAACTCTCAAAATATTGCAGTAAGACTCCAAGAGCATTCGGGATGGAGTGAGAGCCACTAAGGCCATAAAGACAAAAACGCTGCTATGCCATCTGTACGCACAACCACGGACGGAGGTAAAGTGTACTCCTACGACAGCCAAAGTCAACAAGGTCACTCCTTACCTCCAACAATGAGGTATGTGTTTGGGAAGAGGTTCTTCGCTTGCATCAAGGCCCGGGCATGTCCAGAGTGAAACAAGTCAAATATTCCATCAGCATAAACTCTGACGGGGCGATCCACTGTGCCAAAGAGACAAAGAGACATTTGTGAAGATGCCTTCCTGGAGAAGCAGCTGTTGCTCATGCCCGCATTTGGGGACCTTCTGAAACTCATGGGGGCGTTGCAGAAGACTGGCAGAATGCAGAACCGTAGCCAGGAAAGATTTGTGAAGAGAAATGGCTGGCGCTCTGCCTTCCCGCATAGAAACAAATGCTGCTGAGCGCAGAGCTGAAATACAACCATGTTCAAAGACAGACTCAAAACCTGCCACGTACCCACCAAAACAAGGTGGAGGGAAACCAAGGGCAAAGCAAACCCTGGATGTCTCCCTCCTACGGAAATCCAAATGCAGCATTGACTTTTTGCACAGCAGTGAGCTACCAGAGGGTAACTGGGCAAAACGTTTCAGGAATGCCCAGCTTCCCCCTGCCAGCCACGATGGCATCTCAAGGCCTTTTCAGCATCCTCCTCTGCAGCCTGCTGCCACAGCTACCAGTGTGGCTGAGGGACTAGACTCTTCTGATTCACCACCAGCATCATTAGCTCCCCCCAGGCCTGTGAAGTGCGTGACTGTATCCAAAAACCCAGCTGGACAACTGAAAGAAAAGCAGATAAAATTCTGCTGAGGCACTGGCACTATCAGCTGAATCTATAGATAAATAAGGAGGAACAAAGTTTTCCTCGGGCCACCTATGCCAGGGGAAATTGTAGCTCTTCTCTTTGAGGTCAGCACAGAGGTAAAGTGAGATAGTATAGCGCTACCACGTAATAGCAGGAGGCTCCCTGACTTCTGGTCTCCTGGGACTGCACAGGACTCCAGCTCTCTTGCTGCTGGTAACAGAAAGCCACACATTCCTGGTATCCAACACACTTGGGAATGGCCTGCTGCTCTCTGGCCCAATTCAGGCAGACAGTTTCAGAGGAGTGGTGTGAGCAGAGGCACACCAAAGCCGCAGCGATGGAGGGGGAAGAGATAAGACCTAGCAGGAGAGTTGAAACCCCATGGGTCTGAGCAGGGCCCTGAAGGTTCCTAGAGACAGAGTCTGGGAGGCAGCAAGAGGCAGAGTCGATGCAAAGGTAGGGTTGTTAATTTCCAGCTAAAGAGAGCAGTGAGTTTGAGGATAGCCTCTTACAATCACTTTTCAGCAAGTTCATCTCAGTCTGACGATGTCAGGAGGCTCTGGAGAGCCAAGGATCTGGAGATCTGAGGCTGCATAAGCTTTCTGTATGCCAGAAGAGGGCTGGTCCTGGCAGGCCTTTATTAAAGTGCAATCACGTTCTGGAAATTGGCTGGGACATCCTTTCCTTTTCCGCCACACCTGCAGCAGCTACAGATCCCGAGCACAGGCATAAACAGCAACAAGGAAGCATGCAGTGTGTTTTAGTCTTAGCAGGCAGGACAGCCATCGCTGTTGAAATCAGAGACCTTTGTGCAGGCTCTGGAGACTTTCAACTGGGAAATTAACGTGGACTGTGAAAAACATTGGATTTCCAGAACCATCTGCAGGAAACCACTGCCAGGTCTCAATCTGAGCTGGCTCACCTCTCAGCAGCAGTCAGGTAGGTAGAAGTGCAGCATTTTTATTGTCTCTGTTTCCATAACAGAGAGGCCAAGTAAGACAGCACTGTCTGCACGCTCTGGCAAGAGAGGGCAGCCATCCTTCAGTCAAGGGTCAGTCCTGCCTCTACCTCCTCTTTGGACTTGCAAAGAGGACAGTGTTTCTCCTGGTTTGGTTTAGAGAATAAAAGGACATGTTCTTGTTGTGGGGCTGGCCTACTGTGTTTAATGACACTGACTTTAATTCAAATACAGGTTAGAATGGGACACTCTGGACAAAGATGTATGTTGGTTTTACTTGCCCATTTTAAGTTTTCAAAGAGATGACTTTTAAAGTGCTTAACCTCAGACAAAGTAGTGCAGAAAAGTGTTAAGTGCTGTACTCTATAGCTGTCAGTGGCAAAGGAAGAGCTAAAACACAAGTATCTATTTGCTTCAAATAGTCTTACTGGTGAAGGTACAGCTCCTCACACACAAAGACTCCAATTTCAGTTGTACTGGCAGGCCCAGTTTCACATGGAACAGTTATCTAATCACCAGAGCATTAACTAAGTCATTGGCTGCAAACCTGGTCTGATACACAAGGTTGGATCAGTCTCAAAGATACCAAAATCATACCCCCCCCGAACTCAACATTTACACAACCCTTCCCGTCTGGTTTTTACTTACAAGGGGTCCCTCTCATTGCTTCATCATATGTTACTCTGATGTATGGCTTGCTGTAATCGATTTCCACTTCATCTGAAAACGGAGCCGGTTCCCTCAGACCCTAAAGGGCCAGAGAAGGTTAGCTGTGAGAAGGCAAAGGTGAGTGCACTACGTAGCGGCAGCACTGTGACTGCAGTGTCCTAGTCACCGAGTGACTCACTGTGTCTCTGCATGATTCAAACACATGTACTGAAAGACTAATTAGCGTTAAACCTCAAAACAGCCCTGCAGGGTGATTAGCCTGAGTTATGGAGAGAGAGAGAGAGAAATTCTACTTAAGAAGGTGGCAGTCATACTGGACCCAAGAAAACTGGAGGTTCAGGTCTGCAGCTGGTAAAAAACACGCTTTTGACAAACAGCAGTTCACAGCAACACAAGCCAACCTTCATCAAACCTCGCTGTTGCAGCTCCAGCTATGCCCACCCAGGCAAGATCGTCACTTTGCTGTGCTTGATGGCTTCTCCTGTGATGTACAAATTGTAACAGCTCCTCAATTTGAGTATATGAACGAGCAGAAGAGCAACACCACCAGCAGCACAAATTCCCAGGGAACATGTGTATTGTCACCTATTCCTGAGCCACACACGGTGAAAGACTGACCTCAACCTGTGGCAGAATATCTCCAGCTGCTGCAGGAAAACCCCTCTAATCTGCTAGCCTGACCACAGTGGTATGTTTAACCAGCAGCTGAAGTCCAGATATAATTTCTGGTCTCCTCTGAATGTAAACAAAACATCTGCCCTTCCCATAAGAGAACAAACAGCTCAATTTCCTTCTAGCAGGAAGGTGTGGGGCAGCAATGGATATCTCTCTTCTGAGCCAGAAGAGTAGGAAACAAGCATGCAGGTCATTACAATAATACCTTCACGCTGCAAAAAGCTAATCAGCAGCTTCCTCTCTGGCTTCCTGTCCCACTGCAGCATCCTGCCACAGTGCCCAGCACCACTGCAACCAGAAAGACCCCTGCTATTATGGCTAACGTCATTCCTTATTAGAGCGCTCAAAGTGAAGGAAAGCAACCACTGACCACTACAACATTCAAGCAAACTGATACTGCCAAAAATCTCCTTTAACTTTCTGAAGCTCCAGTACCCACATTTCACACACCACCTCCCCTACCAGGATCCTTACTGTTAGGTTATGGCCTGCAGATGTCTCCTTTCATCACTGCTATTATATCTAAGACTTGTGAATAAAACCAGATTCTTTGCAGTTCGGTTGTCACATACCTGATATAAAGCTAGGAATAAAAGCATTAAAAAAACCCTATTCACAGAGAAATGCCCTCAACAGCTCCTACCACAGTCTTGCCCTTCCTCTGAAGTACCTACGAGGGTCAGGACTCAGCCTGATGTGCACAATACAACAGGCTTATGTGTCGTTACCAGCATCTGCTGCCGAGCCCCACTGCTTTAGGGGAACACTCTGCCAGCCAGCTCTTTAGTTGGGAGCGGTAAAAGCTTCAAGGCAATGTCACAGTTAGGCAACGCTATTACTCTTGCTACAATAACTAAAACTTTCACAAAAGGAAGAAAAAAGGAGTCTTTCATCAGGTTGTCTGCGTTAGTCCTGTGGCTAAAAAACAGCCAGGAAACTTAGAAAGTGGATAGATATTACTTGTGTTGTGCTGTTCATAGACAGATGCTTTATTTCTAACACAGGACAGACACCAACTTGAAGAGCAAGTGATTCCCATAGGATAACCTGTGCACTTCTCTTTCCTTACTGAAATACATGAGGTCTTTAAGAGGGACAGGGTGGATCTTGACAACAATCATGGATATTAAGGCTCTGTGGGATAAGTCACGCAACAGCTCAAGCCTCCATTCCCAAAGCTTCCCTCCCCAATTCTCACTGCTGGCGCTGCTTTTACTTCGTTACCATCTGTCAAATGTCCTGGGACAGGACTGAAGAGCAAAACGTTATTATCAAAGAGGAAGGCTGCAACACGTCACCGTATTTTGCCAAGGACTATGACCCCAATATGACGTGGCAGGGATGGTAGCTGGCTTTTGACAGAGATAAGGAAAGAGCAACTAGAGTACAGGTGATACGCAGGACAGCTCCAGGAAGAGGGCAGAGAAGAGCTGTAAAAAGCCCATCATTGCAATATTGTGGTAAGGACAAGTTAAAGTCAACTCTTTACACTGGCATTAACTGGCACAGACCCCCTTTAGAAGAGACCCCACTAGCTTTAGCTTGTTAAAGCTGTCCCAAGGTTGATCTAAAAGGATTTCTCCTTCTACTTTTTTTGTTGGGTTTTTTTTTGTTTGTTTTTGTTTTTTTTTTCTATGAACACTCCTGAAGCATCAGCAACATAAATGCAGTCTCCTGCCAGACCACGAGAATCAAACTAACAGTCATCTTCCCAGTGTTTCAGAATGCAGATTCAATAGTTTGCTTCTGCAGGTGCTTACAGACTTCAGACCCTCCTGCAGCTTCTCTGACCTGAACAGGACTGCTTTCTGCTAGGTGCATGAGTTGTTACATGCTTGTTTGGATTATTCTTCCCTCCTGCTGGGTCACTTAAGAAAACCCACCTGTGAGAAATGAATGCCTACTTCTCCACAGATTTCTATATGCATGCCTGTTCGGGTTCAGCTTAAGGGACTACAAACAAGCCGGACACACCACAAAAGCAGCTTAGCAATGCTGGCCTCAGACCTAATTTAAGCCCACATTGTAAGTATGTAATTAGTACGACCAAAGGAAGATTTTAAACTGGCTTTGCAAGAAGGATAGCTACTGTCATTTGCTTCTTCCCCCCCTCCACAGAAAAAACATCACATTTATCTTTCTGCTGTTATAGCTCAATGTCCTAATCTGGCAGGCACCTAAAGCTCCTATCTCTGCTTACTTACGAATGAGCGTCGGGACATTTTTGGAGGGATTCCATCCAGCTCTGCGGCCCCATTGGGGCCAGATCCATCTTTTCTTCTCTTTCGGGAATTCAGCCTGGAGGAGGTCGGCGGCTCCATCTTGCCAAGCACGTCCAGTAAGAACTGGAACAAAATGAAGGAGAGGGGGGAAAAAAAAAAGAAAAAAAAGAAGAGATATTTCTCAGCTCTTCCAAAGCAAAACCAGTCAACAGCAGGCACAGTGTACAGAAGGTCAGAGCAAAGACACAGCCACCTAACAAGGGGCTTAGCCAGTTGTATTTGGCATCAGCTGCCAAGGCTTGACAAACAGTGCCTGGTGGGAATACTGAATCATTTAATACAACTCGGAGCTGTTCTGCGGAGAGAAGCGTGCAGCAGTCAGCTGGCTGGAGAGAAACTCGCACAAGAGTTGCAATGCAAGTTATAAATCATTACTACAAGGCTTATTATGCATTTTAGCATCTGAAAAGCAACCTAAGGAATAAGGCATGTCCAGTCCGCATTCAGCCCTCCCCCCAGCTCTCATTTTGAGAGCAAACACTCTTCCACCCTTCTGTGCCTCCCCCTTGCCCACCAAGACAGCTGGTGGGTGTGCTGCATCCCTGTACAGTCCTGAACAGAGGAAGGAGCAGGTTTAAGCAGAAGGACAAGAGTGAGGAAAGGAGGGTGCAACCCATAGTTACAACTTAAACAAATAGCTGGCTTGATATTTGCTTTGTTGTTTGTGTAAGACCAAGCTGCAGCTCCCCAGTAGGGACAGCTCACCTTGGGATGGCTGCCACCATGCTCCCCTCTTGTCCCCTGTCCCCACTGCAGTGGTGACTCAGCTGACGGTAAAGCAGCTGCTGACACCACATTAGGGCACACTTACTTCTGGCACTTTACGTACCAGGTTGTAATTAGTGGTGGTTCAGCTGAACTGTTTCTGTGATGAACAGATAGATAGACAACCAGCTTGGGACAGAAATCGTGACAGCTATCTGGAAGTAAGCTGTCCTTGCTTTTGAACTGGAGTCACTGTACCTTCCCAAAAGGGCCCTGGAGCATTAGGAAGCCCAGCACTTCACACAGCTGAAGCAAAGCTAGGGATTTACAGAAAGGCACAGCAGCAAACATTCCCTTTTCAGCTATTACAGGAGTTAGAAACGGGTGGTAGATTTGTGAAGTTTGTAACTAAAGAGCAGCATTATCTCTCTTGAAGTGTGCAGCTCTCCAGTGCAGCAAATGGCACTTCTGACCCAGCATTCCTGAGAGCAGCACGACCCCTCCGCCCAGGAATGATGCTTACGTGTGTGCCTTAACACCCTAATAATAAGAGCCGTGTGGAATTTAAAACGTCTCCCCACCCAGATGCAGTAGGTGTGCTGGAACACGTTAGGTGGGGCAAGCGCGAGGTATGAGAAAGGGCAGATGTCCCTCTGAACACCATCCCTCTCCTTGGCAGAGTCTGCCAAGTGTTTCTACTCAAGACGAGCTGGGACTGTCCTCAGTGAGGGCTGCTGGGCAAAGCCCTGCTGTTCAGCAACCAAGAAATGTGGGCTTTGTGAAAGAGAGCTGTTAAGAAGCAGACTGAGTGATTGGACTCACCCAAGCACAAATGACTCCAAGTTAAGGAATGTTCCAAAGTAAGGAGTCAAACACAGCTTAATACACACGAACATACCGCT
This sequence comes from Anarhynchus alexandrinus, assembly GCA_008711295.1. Classification (NCBI taxonomy): domain Eukaryota; kingdom Metazoa; phylum Chordata; class Aves; order Charadriiformes; family Charadriidae; genus Anarhynchus; species Anarhynchus alexandrinus. Next base: position 2,085,949 of record VUYV01000074.1, read on the forward strand.
CTCCCCACCTAGCACCAACAAGATGATACCTCATGAACAGCATTAGGGCCAAACACAGCTGAACTGGTTTTGGGCTACATGATGTGGGTACCCCAGACTGCTCTGCTAGACCTAGCACAATGCACACTGGAAAAAAGAATCTTAGGTGAGGGGGGAGCCAAAACAATATTGGGGAGAAGACAAAAGTGACAGTGAAGAGCAGCCACAAGGACATTTCAGAACCGCACCAGCCATCCAACACTCACTCCACAATGCCTGCAAGTCAAGTTTGCTGAGCTTCCCCCATTCCAGTAATTAATTTACTATTTCCTAACAACAGACAAACATATGGGAGTGTGCAAAAGCAATCTTGGGCAAAAAGAGTTTGCAACCCTGAGCTCCAAGTCTTCAAACACTTAAGCAAAGACTCAATTTTCAGGCAAGATCTGTGCTATAAATGCAGCAGCTTCCAGAGTGCCTCTGCAAAAATACAGGGTATGACACAAATAATTCTTAGGTTTTGCAAGGTGCCATCTCGCAAGAACACTTTGTATCAGTTATTTACTTCACCACCATGGTCCTAGTAGACCATCCAGTTCACAAAAAGCAGCAGACCTCCGGTTCAAGTAACCTCAGCATTCATGGAAGCAGCGGAGGGAAACAGTAGCAGATTTTCTTGTTAGTTGCTCAAAATAATTTCACTGTGCTTCAAGTCACCTGTTGGTCTCTGACCGCTTGCTTTGCTCCCCTTTGGAGAGAATTAAAAGGTCTGTTAATGTGCTGAGCGCAGTCATTCTGAACCACTGCCCAGTAAAACATTAAAAAGCACTGGCAGAGGCTTTGGTGCTGAAGTACGGACATCGCAGCCTCCATGCACAAACAGGTAAAGCTCTTCCCATGTCAGCTTGGCCCATGAGAGCAACCAGACTTCTCTGCACAGCAGCACACTCTCTGCTGAGTTATCGCCAGCGTATCGCTGCTGGGTGCAGAGCTCAGGGCCGGCCAAAGAACTGCAGGTTACAACACAGGGCAACGCTGTGCTTTACGCTGATGCACAGCAGCACTGTCCGAGCCCAGGAGAAATCTCCAACAGCTTCTTCCAACCCCTCCCAACACCCAACCATCTGCTTTCCTCCACCCTAACTCCCTTTTCCACTTCTCAGGGTATACATAGTCAAATGATGGCAAACAATAGGTTAAGCAAATGGATTTGCTTTGCATTAAATAAGCAGCAGTGGTCAGACAGCACCAGCCACCCGCAGCAGCAGTGGCTCTACCTGACGTACCAAGGGAGACACCAGCTTTGAGGATGGTGCAAATATGCTCTATCTGGTCTGATGTTACAGGCTGGATGATGCCGAAGGAGCCTCTGCAGTATCCAGAAAGCTGGGCTGGGCACCTCAAGAGTGACACAGCTCTGCTAATCACTCAAATTAATACAGAAATTAAACAATAATTTTACCACTCTTCAGAGCTTTAAAACCTCTGTCCCACAGCTAGTACGATTCTGGGACATCCTCTCAGCACCAAACTCACCTTTGTTAAAAACTGGGAACACGTTGTTTTTAAAAACAAACCATACCTTACTGCGATAAAGCTACTAATCTTAGAATGTTTCATTTTGACTCCAATGACTAAAATAGTAACCCAAACAATTACTTACTAACAATGGGATCCAGCATCTGTAGCTAAGCTTAACACATGAGCGCACAGCTTTGCTTCCCCAAATGCGTAAAACACTGACTGTTCTAAAATTAATTACATTTGCAGCAGATGGGGCGGGGGGAAGAGAAGATAGCTCTCAAAGCTCATCCTGAAAAACTCCCAAGATAAAAAAATAGGCATAACCAGAAGAAAGAGCCTCGCTGTAAAATATTAACATTGTTCTATTTTGTCTAAGGCGTCACCCTCCTGCATTACTGAGAATATGAGAAACTGCTTGCTAGGAGCAAAGCTAAGAAGTGCCCCATTTGGGAAAGCAATGGGCAAATCACAATCTCTGCGCCACTTTGCAAAACACTTGGAGCTTTGGTTCTGAAACTTATTTCTTTGGTGCATAACCTGTACCAAAGAAGCACCTTGTATCACCCGCCAGCAAGCTCACCTTGAGAGAGAGTCGCACGGGCTCTGCGAGGAGCAGCCGACTGTCAGACGGGAGAGGAGTTGCTCTCCCTGCCAGGGAATCGCTCCTCTGAGTCCCCAAGTGCCGATACTGAATGAAGGAGGGGAAGCGGGTTGAAGGGAGAAATAGTAGTTTTCTTTGAACTGTGGCAATAACAGCCTTCAGAAATCATCCAGCACTTTGCTGAGAGTAATACTACAAAGCTCAAGTCATATCCCACTGAAACGCAGCCGCTTCTGGGAGGGAAGAAGGACAAGCATTGATTACCACAAAGAAAAAAATTATATAGGCAGGGAAGGAATTTAAAACTGCTCCTTTAGTGTGAGTTAACTACACCATCATTGGAGCTGGAATTTAACCACAACACCCAAGTTAACACCTTTGGCAGATGGAGAAGGTCAGAATAGGCGCGGCAAATCTTCTTGCTTAGCCAAAGCCTTATCTCACCGTCTGCATCTTCATGGACAGTACATGTTTTGTTTAGCCTTGGTGGTGTCAGAGAACTGCCTGCCTCACACTACAACGGAGAAGCAGATCAGATATTTCTGCACCCCAAGCACACGGATGCACGAGGACCTGGCCCATCTGCATTCTTTGTGTTTTGGTGTCCCAAGGAATTTCTTGAAGGATATTATCTGCGAATCTACATGCTGTAGCAGGAATTCTTTGGCCACTTCCGCTGCTTTTCACTTGTAGATTTATGCACTGAGGCAAAATAAATCCTGCTACTTAAACTCGAAGCCTGCAGAAAACAAGAGCTGACTGCAACAACTCAGCAAATGCTACAGCCCAAGACTGTTGCGTTTCCCAGAGATTTGACCCCGTGCAAGACTGGCACACTGCACCAGCGGAGCCCCTCCGACACCCACAGCTCCCAGGCTCCCTGGATGGCACTGCCCGCTCCCAGGATCCCCCATCGTCCTGCTGAACTTGGAAGGTGTTGGCACAGTCAGATGTGACTGTCATGTGCTGCTTTGCCTACAAGATCATTCCACTTTACAGGAGCAAGCTATCTCTCTTCTGCTGACTCATCTGCAGGCAAATACTACTAAACTTTGCACTCTGCCAGCTGTCTGCAGAGAATTGCCTTGACACATGGACAGCGAGTGCCTCAAGGAAAAGGAACAAGCCCTGTCACTTCAGATAACTCCCCTGCCAGGCTGTAAAGTACCCAAATGACCCTGCACCCCTTGGTCATGGGGACAAGAGAATCATTTTCCCCACCTCCAACCCCCCCATTCACAATTAACCTTACTGGTGTGTATCCCTGTGGAGGTCTGTTGCAGGCAGAAAGACTCAGAAGAGGTTAATGACAGAAGACCCATCACAGTGAGAAACTGATGAAAGCCTGTTTACAAGATAGAGGGTTAACCTGTACATAATTACTGGGAGAGATCAGGATCTCCCACTCCAGTCTGTGCTTAAAAATCTTGCCCAGTCTCCAAGGTAACGTCATTCCCAGCCCAGGCTTCTGAGGCCCAGATTTGCCCCAACCTCCAGACTGAGGACACCTGCTTAAAAACTGAGTGACCCAGCCTCCTCACCTCGAGAAGACTGCAACTCTCCCCAGCACGGCTGCTCTCCTCACAGACAGCAACAACTCTATCTAGACGGTCTAAGCCCCTGATAAAGGTTACTGCAGGATCTGGAAGGTAGAGTCTTGTCTACACTGAAGACACAGGCTCTTCAGCTACTCTGGTGGAGCAAAAGCAGCTATCCTGCAGCATATTCATAGCCATGTGAACGTATAAAAGGCATTCCAGTTCAGCCAGTGCCCCACACAGTGGTATAAGCATACAGACCCAGACCTTTGCTATACCAGCTAAAACAAACCCCCAAGCCTTGCATCCCCTCCTGGTACAGGCAGGCTGATAAAGTTTGCTCAAGCAGAGCCCAAGCACACACAAGATCTTGTACCCGTGTCCTGCAACTGATGAAAAGAAGCTGCTTTTCACCAACAATGTCTCAAACAGCTTAAGATAACTCTACCACCACCACAACTGAAAACACTGCAGCGTATCACCTAGGCAGCGCTGCTATGAAATACACACAAAAAGAGAAACTGTCGGCAAGACATTCTCCGTGAATTCACAGCCCCTTCTGGGTACACCAGAACCCTGAGGCACTGAGCGTCCTGGCACGTGAAAAAGTCTCTGCTGCAAAGCAGCAAGGGTAGGGTTTATGCAGAGTATCAGAGAAGATTTGGAGCCTGCCCAGGGACAATGAAGTACAAGGATGGGCACTCATTCCATGACTTTTGTGTTGCCTTGTGTTTTGTTTTTAGGGCTTAACAGAGCCTTTTGAGAGCTCAGGAGGTGACCTCCTTGAGGTGACCTCCTTTAGTAAGTTTACACATCAATACCAAACCCTTGGTCGAACAATTATTGCTTGTGGCTCAGTCTGCAGTAATTTAAAGACAATTACAATCCAGATCTTGGACCAAGAAACTTCCAAGTCATGAATTTTAATAATTCTGTATATGCGGGAAATTTCTTCAGGAAATAACGCACGTGTATTTGCCATCTGAATTTCAGAGGCAAATACAGTGACTGTCCTCAGGCACTGGAGTCCTGCGGATGGAAACCCACCAGTACCTGCTTCTGACCACACAGTCTTTGCCAGTCGCAGGCTGGGGGACGTGGTGCTGCAATGGCACAGGGTGGGGACAGAGGAGGGAAGGCCACCTGCAGCCCCCTGCACCTCCCTCCACAGCGAGCCAGGGCTCCTGAGGAGCATCACATCTCTGAGAATTCCTGCAGACTTCAACTCTAATTACAAAACCATTAATTAGTGCAGCCAGGACCTTGGTGGACACAAAACGTGGGCTGGAGAGAATGTGTGCCTGCACAGCAGCTAGGTCACACCTTCCTCCTCCGCAGACAGGGCCACCTCCTCATTGTTCTGCTCCTCTCTCTCCAGGCCTTGGCTGCATCCCCTAGGTTGGGGGATGTCCCCCAAAGCCTCCCAAAGCTCCAAGCCCTGGGGGTGTACTCCAAAAGTTTCCCAAAACATCTGCTGCTGTCAGCCTGTTGTACCCTTCCTGACACACCACCCCAGGGGGGAAACCTGTCCCCAGGAGGGAAACCTGTCCCCAGAGCCTCCCTGGAGGGACAACCCCCACAGACACCCCAGTGCCCCCCCCCCAGTTCCCAGTAAGAGACCCCACAGCCACCCCAGGGCACCCCCACAGTCCACACTGACAGACCCCACAGCCACCCCACTGTCCCCCCCATATTCCCCAGTAACAGACCCCACAGCCACCCCAGGGCACCCCCCCAGTCCCCAGCGACAGATCCCACAGCCATCCCAGTGCCCCCTGCCCCCGG
>VUYV01000074.1:2091493-2243533 GCA_008711295.1 Anarhynchus alexandrinus
CTGCCGGAGCCGCTCCCGGCCCGGCCCCGCCCCGCTCCCGCCAACGCCAACGGGGCGGCGGGCGGAGCCGCTGCGTGTCGGGCCGGGGCGGCAGGAAGGGACCGGCCGCGCCCCGGGAAACCGCGCCCGGAACCTCCGTTCCGGTTCGCAACGGGCCGTCCCCTCCCCGGGGGTGGTCCCGTAGGGTCGAGGGTGCCCGGGGGCTCCGCGTTGACACCGGAGGGCCAGCGGCGGGGGAACGGCCCAGCGCAGGTTTGGTGCCGCGGGCCGCCACCGTGCCCGGCGGCCCTTCACCTGTCAAATACAGACTCGGGGGGTCGTGGAAAGGGGGGAGCCCGGCGGCCCTACAGCAGACACGGCCGCGGCGGCTGCACGGCAGCCCTTCAGGCTCGGCGCGGCCGGTCTCGGGGTGGTGGGGCTGGAATTCCGCTTCGGTCGCTCTCCAGGGAAAAAATACAGCACCTGTCACCCAGCACTGGCTGCGGCCAAGGGTGGCCGGAGCTGGGCGATCGCAGACTCAACCCAGCTTTGTACAACGCCTTGGTGAAGCAGCTGTTAAAAACCTCGGAAATAGAGCGAGCGCAAGGTGAAAAATGGGGGGTTAAATCGTGGTGACTTGATAAAAGTGTCAAAACAAGAGTTTTGAGTCCAAGGGCATGTATCATCTCTTGGCAAGCGTCTTTATGTGGAGGGTTGCACTGTTACCCACAACTTGCACCTCCGGGCTCACGCACAAACCAAACCGTGGCATTGCATCCCCTCTGCAGCTCCCTTAACGAGCGACAGCCGCAGGTAGCGGCAAAGCAATCAGGGAAGTCACCCTCTGTTTCCCATCAGAGGAAAATGAGAGGAAACCACTTTCAAACAAACATCATAAACAAACAGGAGCGTGCTGCCTCCAGTATTGTAGCAAAAAAAAAGAAAACCAAAAAAACCCCAACAAGGCGATTCTAGAAGATGCGTTGTAATTTGTTACTTCCCTGCTTTCCGAGATCTGCATGGGCAGAGCCTATTCTGCTCTAACAGCTGGTGAGGGTAGGATTCGGGATTCACCTCACACAACTTCAGCACTCTAAAAGCCATTCATGCCATTGAGATGATTCAGCTGTGCTTCACCTCAGTCGGGACACACAACAGGCATCACCACAGAGCAACTCATCCCAGCTTCTGATGGGCACCTGAGATGCACTCTGGTGGCACCCACTCTCTCAGGAACCAGCCCGGTCCTTTAACTTTTGGGGAGATGAGAGGCTTTAGCACTCCTTTTCTGATCTACAGCAGCCTTCTCTACTGCTCCTTTCCAAGACTGGAGTCCTAACAAGTCTGGGCTCTGAACATCCACGCTCATATCCCAAAACAATTACAGAGAGACAAGGACTGAGAAAACACTGCAGTATCTGCTGAAGAGGACAATGAGCAGTGATTACTCACAGCATCCACGGGTGCCAAATTGCACCAAACCAATGAGAGCAGGGAGGAGTTTCGGCAGTCGGTGGGGTGTGCAGGTTACTGGCCTGACCTAACGTCCTAAATACTTTGTTTTCCTATCAGTTAATATCATCTTGTGTGACACTCAGCTGGGATTCACAGCCCAATTGTTATGGGATTCACAGGAACAAATCTGGATAACCAGAATATGAGGTTGGCTTTATGGTTTAATTTACAAAGAACCCTCAGAAAATGCTCATCTAAGAAGCACAGACAAGCAGTCAAGGTTAGTGCATCTTGTAGAGATGGAAGAAAAGGACAACAGTGGAAATGGCAACCTGGTCAACCCAAGGGAGAGGAAATGTTAAATACATAGATTTATTATGTTACGTCTTATAAATATTTCATTCATTTCAGAATATTAACAAAAATCAGAACCCTTTCAAGACATAAGTTGAGTTTGTCTTAGAAACAAGGGCTATTGGCAATACACTTTTTTAGCACAAAACCAATATGCTATATAAAAACAAAGGGTGGTTTAAATAAAGGACATAATAATATTGTGCTTAAAGCTATATCAATATCCACAATGAAGAAGGAATGTTGCAGTGTGTAGAACAGGTGTAGGATATACTTTGTAGAGCTGCTATTTTGTTAGGTATTAAAGGAAGAACATGATGCTTTTGTGCACGTTAACCAAAAATACCCTGAAGTGCTCTCCCCCACCTCTGTCCTTCTGTGTAGTGTTTACTGTCTTCAATAGTAGAAGCAGCCAAATGCAGCTACCACACAAAACAGGCTGTCCTGGGGAAAACAAAGAAAGGTTCCGTGTTAATAAAGGCAAGCTCTTTGCTAGCGTAACTGTAAAGGGTAACCTAAGGCAACATTTAGACCATAGCATAACCTTTTATTGTAATATATTGCAATTTTCTGTCTTTTAGTCAGTTTCTCATTCACCTAACTTGTGGTGTAACCCAGGTCAGTGTGTCTGAATGCCAGAAGTGCCTCAGTTTACTCCATCCACACACCCGCAGGTGTCTAGGCATCAGTTTAAAATAAAATAAAAAATAGAATAATAATGAAATAAAACCTTGACTTTTGCTCAGTCCTGCATTCCAGCCATACTCCATGACAGCAGTTCAGCAAAGCATATAAGACTTTATCTCTTGTGCTTCCTCTCCCCGTCTATAAAATGGTGTGACTATAACGACCTTCGTACAGTACTGTATGGAAATACGATTTACTATGTTGGATATTATATCTAAGTATGTTTAGTGAATAAGGGTGTAAATCGTACTGTTTCAATAGAGTCTTGGTTCCTTCCTTGTAGTGGTTGTTTTTTGTCAGCTCCACATTTAAGGTGACTCTGCCTCTCATACAAAAACAAGTAGCTTTACACTTTCCCATGGTAAAACAGACGATACTTACATTCATGAACACATCGTGAGCATAGCTGTCAGTGTCAGCATCCCAGAAACATCGCGCAGCCATACTAGACAGAAGAGACAGAGCAGAGCCATTACCCACAGAGTTCACATGTGAGGACCTCAGAGAGTATCACAGAGACTCTCTTCAAAAAGCAATCTGAGCTTTCTTTAAAGATAAAGAAAATGGGAAGCATTGTCCTGAATTCTGAGCCTAGATTCCCACTGCTGAATTCCACCACATGCTGTAACCCCTTCTGTATGTGGATCAAACTCCATCTTCAAACTCATCAGCTACCAATGCTGCCACATCCACTGTGCAGCAGTGTTTGAGACCTCATTGCTATGGTGCTTAAGAATATTTGACTTTTGGCCTATGCTAACAGGTGGCTAATTTAGCTAAATGGTGGCTAAATTAGCTTATTTGTTCTTGTCCTTCACCTCCTGCACCCTCGTGGTACATACTCCCAATTTATTTATAGGGAGCTATCATATTCCTTGGCAGACATCGTGTTATTGGACCACAAGCTAAGCTCTTCTAGTCCTTTCATATCTATACTCTGTTCCCTGACGATCCTGTGGCCTTTTTCTACACCTGCTTCAGTCCAAGCCTTACCTTGAAGACAAGCAACCGGACCGTAACAGGGTATTACAGACGAGACCTCGCTGCTGCCTTGTCTAATGTCATTGACACTCCCCTTTCTCTGCTGCAGTGCCCAGCTCCCTGCCTGCCCCAGTCAGTCTCAGCTGACAGGATCCCTGTTTGTGGCACAGCGTGTTGTTCCTAGTCCCTACATGTATGATTTATAACAATAAGCTTGATGAATTTAATCATTCTTTTCTATTACCTTAGCCCTCAGGGTTATTCTGCCTTTTTTTTTTTTTTCCAGTCCAATATTCCACTCTGCCTCTGAAATCCCATGGTTACCCAGTATTTTGCATTAAGGATGTTAGTGATCATGCTTCAGTCTTGCCTCCTGCCTATTGCAAGCTGGAGAATTTCCCCAATTGCTCTGTCAGTCTGTGTTGCTGGGCTCCACGTTTCAAATCAGACCACCTCATCGAACCGTTCACCCTGGTACGGTGCTTCTGGAGCAGTCTGACATTCCTGACAAAAGCCTGAGCAGCAGGTACAGATATTCCTTCTTGACCTCCAGAATACTGAGGCAGCAGGTCTGATTACAGCTCTGCTGCACTCATCTTCTGCTGGAGTACCAGGCACAATAATAAAGATAAGCCCAGCAGATAAAGCACATAAACCTTGTAGGCTGTTCTCTTTGTCTTCTCCCTACTCAGTTGCAATGGAAAGCCATAGCCCACTACTGCAGCCAAGAGGAATTCTTTTGTCTGATTGCAGGTATTTGGAACTAGACTGCAAGTGCTCAGCACCCACAGTCTAGGCTAGATTCCCATGACAGTATTACATGTGGATTACAGGTATTTAAACTTCTGAAAAATGTCTATTTTGGGGGATTAAATGCAAATGAAGTACTTAGGGACATGTGGCTTTAGACAGAAGTGAGTTACCATGGCTCTTGTGCTCCAGCAGAGCCTTGAGAATGGACTGGGTGTGTGCTCTAGTCCACCATGAGTACAATGTAAAATAACTTTCTGCAACACTCCTCACAAATGCTTTTCAGCATTTCAGCTTGCTAAGAACCACCATACAGCAAATTATCACCAGGTAATTCAATCAGGCACAGTGCAAGCCCTCACTTTCCACTTAAAAGAAAGTGTTTTATCATCTGCGGAGAAATCTTTGTAGCTAGGAAAGTTGGAAGCAGCTTCCAAAGAAAAAAACCTCACCTTAACCCAACAAAAATGATAGAAATACAATTAGTAGATGCAAAACTTACTTCACTCCTTCTCCTCTCTGCTCTCCAATCACAACCTGCACCACCATTTTGTACCTGTCAAATCCCTCCTCTAGAGAGAGAGGAAAAAAAAATAAAATAGTGAGAGCAACAACTTGTTTAAAATATGAATCCAAAACAGGACCCAGAAAGCTAAAGATTTCTGGTTACAAAGCAAATGTCCTGTACAAGTCCATGCAATTGGCAAAGTGGACAGACTGCCTTGCGGCTTCATTTTTGTAGGTACAGAGTACCACTGTCTTATTGGATTTAAAGGGTGAACAGGGTATTTGGCATCCGTCAAAAGATGCATCTACGGCAGAAGACACCCCTGAACAGCCACACTGTATGTCAGCATCCTACTTTGACAACTTTCAAGAACTGAACACGTGGAAAGAACGTAAATAAGGCTGCTGATGGACAAAATCCAATTTGAAAAAAAATTGGCTCATTTTAAAACTGTTCTGATGCAAGGGTATTGCAGAGATTCTGCAGCCATATAGATGTTTCCTTTGCTTCTGAGCTGGGATAAGAGGATGCATAAAAGCACATGAAGGTCTATGTTATATGTCTGCAAAGATATGCAGTTGTTTTACAGTAGTAAAGAAATACCTTTGGGGCACAGGCCAGATCCAATCAGGCCGTGGCAATGTTCCAGAAGCCAAATCAGAACAAAGTAAAGTACAGATCCTAATGCTTGTCCTCAACAAAGCAGTGTCGCAGGAAGACTCCGGCGTAGTGTTTCCCCCGGAGGATTGAACACAACATGCTGGGTTTCTTGACATCCACCACGTCAATGCTTTCCAGAGATGCCAGCTGATACAACGGCCACACTGGGCCAGTCTCGCTTCAGGCTACTGCAAGTGTGTTTACAGATTATTGAAGCCAAGCCCTGTGCATATTAGCTCAGCATCAACACGTGCTGGGACTACAGCTGCTGCTGCTTTTAAAGCAGATGCAGTAACTCTGGGAGAAGCATAAATCCATGGTTCCTGCTGAGGCCAACAGTATGTCTGTGTCACCCTGTCAGGCCAGCCCAGCAGATGGAGCACCAGCCAGTCCTCAGGAAGAAGGCAAAAAAAAAAAAAAAAAAAGGGACAGTGCTGCCAACTCACATCTATGTAGTTGTTCCAGCACGGAACACAGGCAACACCTGCTGGAGCCTGAAGATTAGTTCTTGAACTCAAAAACGTTGGAGGACATCCTGCGTAGCACCACCTCGACCTTTTTCCAGTGCAGTAAGGCTGTAGTCTCAGCCCCCCTTGGCTGTACTCCTAACACTTTCCCCCTTTGCTGCTCCCAGTGGGCCTTGTTCTGACCTCCCTGCTATTCCACTCTGACCCAACTCTGATCTAACTTGCAGCAGAAAAAAGGCAGGAATGATTCTGTTCTTTGAAGCAAGAAGCAATGAAACATCACTTCTTCCTTCTCTCTAACGCAGCTTCTTTCCCCCTGCAGCCCCTCCAAGGCTGACATCCCACACCAGCTAGTCTATACAAAGACAAATCTTGTCTGCTTGAATTAGGTTTCTAGTTCCACAGGCAAGGAACGTATGTATATAGGCCAGAATGTTTCATAACAGTAGACTCCAGTCAGTCAACGGGGAAGAAATATAGGTTTCAAAAACAAAGGAGGAAAGAGGGATTTTGTCAAAGGGAGACAACGCGGTAAGAAAAGAAACGACTTCCCCTTCCTTACCTTTCAGTCTGTCTTTTATTATCTCTGATAAAGACTTTGTAAGCTGAGGCATTTCTTCTGGGATGTACTGTACGTTGGCCAGCTTCTCCTTCAGTATTGCATGGATACATTCTTTTACTGTGGATGATTTAAATCTATCAGGGCAAAAAAACAGCAACAGAAGGCCCAGAAAGTTCACATGACATGTAGAAACATACATAACACGACCTCGGAAAATTTAGCTTTCACATAATAAAGACAAATGACAAATAAAAAACCATGGGGACAAGAAGCCCAGCTGAGGTGGAGATCCTTTACCAGCCCTGCCAAAAGCCAAACACTCATAACCACAGGTGTGAAACCTGCCCCATCCGAGGTTGCCCCTTCAGCAGCATCCCCCACCTGTGCTCCCCAACCACAGCCCCCCCTACATTTCATGTCAAAGTTGCTCTGAGAGCCCAGTGCCGCCCCAGCCCCCAAACCCCGGGGGANGGCCGCAGGCTGTACGTATTCCCGGCCCCATCGTCCGGGCCCAGCTCGCCCATGGCGGCGGCCCCCCCGCAGGCCGCCCCGGCGTTGGTTACCCCGGCAACCCCCCCCGCCACTTCCGCTTCCCGTCTCCGCTGCGTCACGGCGCGCCGCTGTACGTCACAGCGCGCTGGGGAGGGCTGCACGTGGCCGTGGGGGCACCGGACCGCGGAGGGGGATGTGTCTGTATTTTTGATATTTGTCAAAAGTTTGTGTTTTTTTTTTTTTTTTTTATTTTGCCATTTTACAAAATTAAAAAAAATTACACAATACAATAATTGGTCAATAAATGGTAAATAATTGCAACAACGATTGTAAATTGTCAATGAAGGGTTTGACGAGCCCACTGCCGGGGGAGGTGAGCGTGGCCGGGGGTCTCATGGGGACGGAGAGCGGCCCCTCGGCTGGGCAGGCACCTTCCCACGCAGGGCGCTCCCCAGTACCCTCCTCCCACCCAAAATTGCCCCAAAAGCCGCAGCAGCCCAAGCCCCCGCGGGGTCCCGAGCTCGGGGCTGGGTGGGCCGGAGCAGCTGTGGTCCCCACACGCTCCGGGGGGCTGTCGGGGCAGAGGGGTCCCCGTGCCCTGGGGTGTCTTTGCCAGCTGTTACGGTTGGAGGAACCCGCAACAATTTATTGTCCTTCAGACAATTATTCTGTCACCTGATGAGCCCTCCCCACCCGGGAAGGGGAATCGGGGAGAAAACAAGGAAACCCGAAGGTTGAAATACAAACAGATTTAATAAAGACTAAATACTTAACATTAATAGCTCTACAGAACCAACATTGATCCCGATACCAATATAAAATACACAAGGATTATACTCAGCCCATTCTATCCGTAGGAAGCTGTGCACTCCCATCGGGGGACAGCAAATGTGGGACACTGCCAGCGCTACGGCTTCAGGAGGAAGGGAAGGGCTCAGGGGTCCGGCACCGGGGCAAGGTGTTCTCAGGATCACAGTTATCAAGGGAGAGAGAGAACTCCTCAGCAAACTTTCTAATTTATATTGAATGTGACGTTCATGGTATGAAATAATCCCGTTGGCCAGCTTGGGTCAAGCACCCGGGTCTCGCTCATCCACATCCCTGCACCTGGTGAGCTCAAAAACACCGAGACCTTGAAACCCACATACCGTAGCTGGCTATAAAGTGAGTATTTTCACAAATTCAGACATGAGGGTGTCCTAAAAGTGCAGTTTTCCTGAGCATTAGAAGAGACTCTATTGAAAAGTAAAATTACTGAAAGAGAAATCAGTCCTGTGTCGCTCAAACCAGGACACGAGCCCATGGCCTCGGCCGGAGGGGGGCTGTGCTGGTGTCCCAGCTCCAGCTGGGAGCGCCCAGCCGCTGCAGGGGCTGCGGCTGCAGGTGGGGGACAGCCTATTCCCCCCATTTCAGACCCTGTGCCCCCTCCCTGCCTCTGGGCCACGCATCCCAACCCTTAGCATGGAGATCCCAGCCTTGCCCCCTTCCTCCAGGAACTTCTTCCAGAAGGGGCTAAAATTGTCGCCCCCCCAGTATCTTCCCCCCCCCATCACACCCTTGCGCTCTTTCCCCTGTCCGCAGCTGCTGGCTGTCCCAGGGAAGGCTGGCGAAGGACGGCTTGCGTATGACACAGCCCCCTCCCGAGAAGCTGACATCCTGCTTCCTCCACTCTTTTATCTTGATGCAGCAATCTCTGCGATCGCGCGCTTTCTGTGTGCAGCGGGTGACGCTGCTGAGAAAGGTCCCCGGGCTTTGAATGGAAACAGCGTGAAGGCACAGACGGTGCTGGGGCGGAGCGTGCTGCTGCTGGGGACGCTGGGCTGGTGGGGGGCGTCACGTGCGGCAGGGCTGGGGGGCACCCAGGACTGGGGCTCTGTGGGCAGGGTGCTGCCTGGAGGTGTCCCTTGGGTGAAGTTGCACCAGGAGGTGGGAGGTGCCTCTGCCTGAGCTTTGCTTGGGATGCGCGGATGCATCCCAACTGGTGCCGGGTCCTGCCCCAACCCACTCTGAGCGCGGGCAGGTTGCTGAGACCCTCAGCAGCAGCAGCAGCTCCCGATTTCCACAGGCTTTAGCAGCACCGCTCGCTAGAGGTGGTCCACCCTTAGTACCGCCGGACTGGGCATCATCATCAGAAGCAGGAACAGCACCCTGCTGCCATGCTGAAGGTGGTGGCCCCATGCCATAACCATATGGCATCTTCACGTCACAGTTGCCATTGCTCTGCCTGAGCCCTGCAGATTTCCGCTCGCTAAAGGAACAGTTTCGTGCTCTGCTTACTCGCTGCTTACTCACCCCTTTTCGTGCTCCCTTACTCGCTGCCTTTCCCCGCAGGGTCAGGCGTTGCTCATGCAAATCGTTTGCAGGGGCCTTCCTAATTTCTGAGAAGTATCTGAAAGACCTCAATGCTCTCCATGTTTATTTGCAAACACTGTTACCCATTTCCTCTCCTTGCCCCAGCCACAGCGCCTGCTGCCTGGCCCAGACCCACAGCTGTGAATTCAGTTAAACCGGTGAGGGAGGGATCTTTGGGAACCGGTGGGTTTCTCTTCCTCAGCATCATTTTGTGGTAATTTGTGTTCCCCATCTCATTGGGGAAGCTTTGCTTTCCCTGGGCTTTGAGGACATTCAGCTCTGGGCTTCAGTTGGCTCCATCCGATGTGTTTGGTCGTTGCTTTCTTCTTCATCTTCCAAATTTTCAGTGCTCCTTAAATACCCCAGGGTGCTTTTAAGCCATTTTGGGACTGACCTTTGATCCTTTGAGGTGACTGCCCAGGGTGATAGCTGTGTGCCCCGACAGGGATGGCTGCAGGAGACTGGGGCCTCATCTGGGTCCCAGTCGCACTGGTGGGGCCCTTGCTGACACATTGGGCCGCCTTCTTGTTGGGGAAAAAAGGGACATTTGTGCTTCAATGAAGTGGTGTGACATGTGCTTGCTGAAGTTCCCATCCCTTAGTTTTGAAGAAGAAACTGTTTTCTCATTTATTTCTTTCTCCTTCCTTTTTAGCCCTTGTTTTGCTCTTTCGGTGGCCAAATAGAAGAGGACTGCCCCATGCAATTCACCATATTCCAGCTCAGAGAAAGAGCATTCATTTTTTTAAGCATCAAAGGACCTTTTTCATACCCCCCCCCCCGCCTCAGCTAACCCCAAGATGTGCCATCCACCCCGTTTGGGCTGGAGGGGATTTACCAGCATGAGCAGGAGCCACAGCATGGCTGGAGCCGGGCTGTTTGCCTTGGTGCTGGAGAAGCTGGAGCTGGAGCCAGCGGGAGCTGCGTTGGCCTGGCAGGGTGCAGGCAGGGTGCAGGCAGGGCACAAAGCCTGCCCGAAGCCCGGGGGCTGCTGCAGGGCCAGGGTCCTCCATGATTCCAGCACCTGGGGCACGTGTTGGGCTGGGGCATGGCACTGCTGCTCACCTCTCTTTCCCCCACAGTGGCTTCCTAGCAGCGAGATTGATCTTTTTTATTCTTTTTGTCCTATTTAATTTTTTTTTTTTCAGCAAAAAGAGGAAAAAAAACACCTGTTCTCTCTCATGCGGTGGATCAAGCTTTCCATCCGCGTGCTGCTGGAGGGCTCCTGGCTCGCCCTCCCCTGCAGTTTCTGCTGCTCGCTCTGCGGCTCTGCGACCTCCCCAGCGCTTCCTGGCCACACACGGCCTCATCCTGCACCCCAAGAAGCCTGGAAAGGCTCCAGTGTCGGTTTCTGCTGGGGAGCAGTGGGGGACCGTTGGGGCAAGGGTTTCCGAAGGAACCTGAGGATCTGCAAGCATTGCCGTATGTTCTGCATCTAGCCACCACAGGTTTCTAGTGGACGTGGCAGCCTCCCCGCCCCGGGTACCAACTAACACCCCATTTCGAGTGTGCATTGGAAAGTTTGAGCAATTCGTGCTATGATTTTAATCAGAGCCCTGCGCTGCTGCGCAGGGTGGGAAAGATGAGCCAGTTTTTCCTGCTGATCCCTGGCTTGGTGAGTCGCGATCTCGGCAGTGATAGTGATCACATCTTCCGCCTCTAGAAACCAAAACATGTTGCAAGTACCAAACAAGCCTCCCCACACCCAGCCTGGATGCCTGGTATCACCATTTGGGGACAAAAAGCCTAGAGGGGGAAAAGCCTCCTTGCTGTGAGATTCCATATTTTCTGGGATTCATTTTAGTTTACTTTAGTTAGGTTTTTTTTTTCTAGTGACAATGCAGGAAATTGTGAACAAGAGGCGATGTCCACCTCTACGCCCACCAGCGCCATTGCACGTGGTGGAGAGTGCTCCCCTTGCCACCCTGCAAGGCAGTGGCCTCTGGCCAGGTGGCGTGGTGAGGTGACAAGGAGGGGACAGCCCCCCAGGCTTGCTCTGCTGCTCGAGCAGGGCCAGAAGCTCACGAGAAAGGAGCGATGCTGCAGTGCCAGGAGGAGAGTGGAAAAGAGGACCCAGGACAGGCTGGATTGAGCCACCACCCCAGGGTGAGCCCTGCCTGCCCCTCGTTGGCCATCCCGAATAAGGGGTGGCTCCTCCAGTCCGCTCGCCTGCTGGGGCCGTGTCTGAAAGCGAGAGGTGAGCAAGCCCCAACCCCGCAGCTCATTTCTGAAAGCCCGGAAAATAATGATATCATCATGAGAATCGCATCCTTCACCCCGATTATTAATTTTCCCCTGACGCTTTCCAAAACTGTGGGGCACCGAGGCTGTGTTCAAGAGAAGCGGAGGAGCCAGCCACGGCGTGCTTTCACCTTTCATTGTTTCCTATGCGAGTATTAGTCAGCAAGGTGAGCGGAGAGCATTGCTGGCAGAGAAGTTATGGAAGTGTGCTGCAAAGGTCACCACAATAACAACAACCTGGCCCCGGGCACCTGCCCCTGCGCTCTGTGAAGCTGTCTGTGAAGAAACACACCTAAGGAGGCAAAACTTCTTCTTTCTCCTTCTCCTTCTCCTTCTCCTTCTCCTTCTCCTTCTCCTTCTCCTTCTCCTCCTCCTTCTCCTCCTTCTCCCTCCTCTCTTATACCTTCCCAGTGGAAGCAGCCTGCGAAATGGCACTCTGTGCTCCATGGCTGCTCAGACCCTGCCCAGCTGCCTGGTGCCACACAGCCGTGGGCACCCAGTGGCAGCACCCATGGGTGCTCAGGAGCCCAACACAGCCCTTTTACTCATGGGCCAGGCTTGCAGCCAAGGAGATGTCCCCTGTGGTCCCTGCCTGCTCCATCCCTGGGAGCTTTCCCCAGAAAGGGTGCGGGTTTAGTGGTGCCCATCCCCACTGCTCGGCAGCTGGGTGCCTGCGTGGGAGCGCGCGGGGAGGGGAAGGGGCCAGACCCAGCTCAGCTGATCCCTGCGTCTGTGGGGAGGAAGCTGGGGGCGGGAGGCAGCCCGGGTTTCCCTCTGGGGCAGAGATGGGCACGTTTCATTTCCACCCCAGCCCTTGCTGTGCACGACGGAGAACAAGCTGCCACTGTGGGGAAGGAAGCACGGAGAGAGCCGGGGGCGGCACAGCACAGCACGGCACGGCACACCTGCCCGGGCAGGGGACCGACCACCTCACCGTGGCTCTGCGTGCCTTGAAGACGATGTGGGGCAATATGGAGGTGGCCCTGACTGGCCTCTGCACCGTCCTGCTCTGCTGCGGCCCCGTGCTGGTCGGCTGCCGCCGGGGTAGGTACCGGAGCGCGGCGTGCTTGCCGGCACAGCCCGTGTCGTTCACAGACGGTGGTAAATGTCTAAGGGCTGGGAGCTTAGTAGTTAAAAATAGCTCTGACATCAGGAAGGCAAAAAGCCCAAAGCTTTTGGGTACGTGCTGCTGAAGCAAGGGAAATGAGGATGCTCTGTGTAGAAATGGGGCTAAAAGATGGAGAAGGGGACAGGTCCCCCACCCGCGGTGCCGGCACCATGCTGTGGGCACACTGGCTGAAGTCAGGGTTTGGTGTTGAGCCTCTGGGTTTGCCATCACGTTGTGGGGTCTGGGGTTTTCTGTGCTGGCTCTCACAGCTTCAGGCTGCGCCCTTGGGGTGTACCTCCTGGTTTGGTCTAGACCCTGAGGGAGACAGGGTCCTGTGTGCGGTTTTGCTCAGGGTGAAATTTTGGGGAGAATGGGAGGTGGAGGGGAAGGGGTGAGTCTGGGCAGAGCGAGCGAGAGCCCTGATGGAGCCGTGTCCCCCCTTCCTCACAGCCCATCTCTTTCTTTGGTAGCTTCGGGTGTTTTCTGCCTTAAGGGTGGGCACAGGGCTGGACATCTCTTGGAGCAGATGTTGCCTTTGGTGCTGGGAAGATGCGGGGAAACATGTAAACCCAACCTCTGCTTTCAGAAGTCCTCAGAGCCCTTCATTCATTGCTGGTGGTGGCACTGGGTAGGAAGCAAAGTCCCAAGCCTGCTGAATATTTGTTGTTAATCACAAGAAACCCAGAACACTGCAAAAATTACATCTCTCGGTGTGGGCACTGCCACAGCCAGCGCTGCCCGCAGGAGCCAGGGCACTTCCCTCCCTCCCTCCTCCTCTTTGGTCTCATCCCTCATTTCTCAGCCCAGTTTTCCATCTAATCCTGTATCTCCTCAAGGAATTGTCCGGGTTCCTTTTCTGGTTGGTGATGCTGAGGTCATGGTGCTGTGGCCTCAGGACAGTGCTGGAGGGACAGGAGGAACTTTTCTAACTCTGCCTGCAAGCCCTGGGGCTGCTGTTGGTGATGATTTCTGAAAAGGGAAGATAAATTTCTTAACGGCAGAAATTTTTCAAAGCACTGATAGTTTGAATCATTTGCTCAGACAACCCGTGTGAAAAATGCTTCTTTCTGCTTTTCATTACTCTGAACAAAAGTTAACGCAGCGGCTGCGTTGTCCTGCTGGATGGGGCTGGCTGAGCCAGGACGTTGTGAGGTGTTCGCAGCATCCCCTCTGCCCGGGGGGGGGATCAACCCACTGGGATGACAGGCAGGGAAACGTGGCGATGCAGCAGGGCTGGTGCTAAGGGCCGGGGGGGCTGCAGCCATGGCCAACTGCCCTCCGTGCTGGGAGCAGCCTGGCAAGCCTGGCCAGGACCCCCCAGGGTGGGTGACTGGCTGCCCACGTACACGCGAGGAGGGGACAGGCGGCTGGAAAGGGATGGCATCGCAAGATCCAGGTCGCTCTGCACTATCCAGATGGTCTCAGGCTGGAGATGGCAAATACCGTGCCCTCGGCAGCCCCTGCCCGCTCTGTGCTCCCAGCATGGAGCAGTGGGAAGAGCCGGGGGACTCCGGCAGGCAGGCGGGCATGCGATGGGCTGCAGCGTGGGGTGCTGCCCCAGCCCGCGACTTGGTCCTGCTGCTCACTTTCAGAGGCAACATCAGCTGGAGGAAGGATGACTCAGACATTAAAATACAGCATAGATTTAAAAATAATACAAACCCCAAAGTCTGTTTTCCCCAGTACAGGTGCTCTGGGTTAATTTTAGGTAGCCCAGAGCACAATTTGCTCTGCTGAAACCGCTTCATGGTGCAGTTACTACTGCTGAGGATTTCCCTCCGGCCGGCAGGCACACACTTGGGAGGGGAGAGACAAGGGCTGGTGTACCTCCCTGTGATCCGGGGTGATGCTGTGGATGGGTCAAGCATCAGGCTGCTTGCATCGCTGGCAAACCCCAGAGCCTGGCCACAGGTGAGCTGGGTGCTGGCCATGGCATGGGGCTGGGCTCGCAAGCGCTCACAGGCAGGTTTTTGTAAATCCCCAAAGGGGCCTTCAGGACCTGAGGGTGAAACAGCTGAGGGATGCGTGAAGCTTCTGGGTTTGGGACGTAGGAGTCCATCACCTCTCCATGCGATGGGGCGCTAGCGGGGGTGATGGTGGGCTCTCACACTCTTTGCGTCCCTGGTTCCCGCATGGGGTGTACGGCTGTTTCTGAGACCTGTGCCTGCTGTAACCATGTCTGTTCCTTGTTTTCTCTCTCCCAAACAGTGACCTTCTTCCCAGCCACGTTAACTCTCCCTGTAGGTGGCTCAGCCACCTTCTTCTGCAACATCTCCATGGAGAATGACTCTGACTCAGAGTACAGCCTCAATTGGTACAAAGAGACCAACCACAGCCAAGCCCAAAAAATTGCTGAGATCAGCCGGAACAACCTCCAGACGAAGACGGAGAAGTACCTGCTCACCAACCACACTCCTGCATTCAAGATCGAGATCCTGAACCTTCACCAGAATGACTCAGGCTCCTACTACTGCGGGCTGATCACCTTCTTTGAACCAGATAAAGTGATGGAGAGCAACCGGTCCCACCTGGTTGTCACAGGTCAGCTTTGGGGCTGAGCTGATGGGGACAGGTTGTCGGTGGTGTCCTGTGGTGCTATGGCCCCCAGGCACACTGAGGCCCAGGGCACAAGGCAGGTCTGACCCCGCTGGGGGAGGACCTGGTGTGGGTCAGGAGAGCACAGCTCTGCCCTTTCCCCTCTCCTTTGCATGCCTGGTTGATGCCCAGAGACACAGGCTGTCCTCCTGCATCCGCGCTACGGCTGGATCTGGCCCTGAAACAGGAGGTCTCCATCCTGCTGGGGCTGTGCCCCCAGCAATGCTGTGGGGAGGAATGAGTCCTTACCCATGGATGGAGGCAGGAGACCAGCGTAGGGAGCTGCCTGCACCCTGAACAGCTCCTTTATTTGGGGACAGGGCTTGTGTTTGGGGTGATGACCAGGGCTCTGCCCTCTTGAGCAGCCAGTGTTGGTGTAGATACTGTTCTTGTGAAAACATGCCCTGGGAGGATCTCGTAGCCCCATGGTGTGGGAGAGTGAGATCTCATGGGAAGATATGCCGTGCATTGCTTGGCAGCATGGAGGCTTTGCGGGGGCTGGAGATGGCCTTTTATAAAAAGGAAAAACACTGCAAAAGTTACTGTGTGTCAGAACATCTCCTCCCAACATCAGCTGAAGCTGTGCTGGCCCCAGGACGCGGAAGCAGCTGGGAGGCTTGGGGAAGCTGTGTCTTCCATGGAGCTCTGCTGGGCATGGGGTCATGCCACAGGACTGCAGTGTTCTGGCCCCCTGCACCCCAGTTCTCAGCAGCGTGGGATCATCCTCACCACCTGCAATGGGAAGGAATGGGACACGGCCAAAACATCCCCCACGTCAGCCCAAATTCAGGGCCCCTGGAGGGATGGTGGGGCTGTGGCAGCCTGCCTGGGACTGAGCCCTTTCTGGGCACAGCCCCTGTGTTCCTGTGTTCCCCTGTTGACTTTCCCAGGGACTATAGAGGTCATTTTATACTCCTGACCTGCTGTTTTGTTCCCCCTTTTTTGGATGGCTATTACAGCAGCCCCCGAGAAGACAAACACCACTGATGAGCCGGAGATGGAGGAAGGCAATCCCCCGGACCACATCAAGGCCGTGCTCCTGGGCATCCTGCTGCTTACTGGGGCAGTTGTGCTGCTGATCTTTGGCTACCTCACCGTCACGTACAGGAGAGGAGGTATGATCCCCCGTGGAGGCTGTGCTGCATCAAGGGGCTGGGGTCTGCCAGAGGACCTGATGGGGTGATGCTTATCCAACAAACCCAGCTTGAACCCAGGGGCAGCCGGATGCCTGCAGCTCCTGGGGGTACACAGGCAGGTTCAACATGCTAAACTCAGTTGTGGCACGTCCCCACTGGACAGGTATCTCCATGTGCCTAAGGGAGAAGAGTGCTTTGGGTCATGCTTACCCATCATGAAGACCCCAGGCTACGTGCTGTGGCTCTGAACCGCTCATTAGCATGGTGTCTTAATGCTGCATGTGGGTCCATCCCATTCACCTTGCCCAGGCACCTTCAGGGCATCTCATTGTCTCCTCACTGCAGCTCTGGGCATCGCCCCAGCCATGCCACGGGCAGCCAAGGGGGCTATCCCAGAGGTGACTCCTGAGGAGTTGCACCCCACTAATCCCAGTTAAACCGTAGACCATGGGCTGGTATCTCACTTGTCCTTGCAATGGTCAGGGTGTTAAACCCTGAGGGGAGAAGGAGGAAGCATGGTGCAATGGTTGTGTTGTCCAGCACTCCTAGGATGTGGGGGCTGGCTCAGCCCCAGCCACAGATGCTCACGCTGTCTTGGCACACAAGCATCTTCTAACCAAATACGTTACTTTGCAGATGTGCAGAAACCACCAAGTGAAAGCACGCCGGCGGTGAGTTTTGTGTCTCTGATGCCCTGCCGTGCTGCAGGGGAGCATTGTGCCATCGCTGGGGTGCGGAGGGTGCAGGGCCTCCCTTTATCAGCCCTGCACAGGCTTCTCGCTTCTCCTGTCTTCTCTGATGCTGCTAGATCTTTTCTGCACAGCTACAACTGCTTTTTTTGCACCTGCAGCACAGACCCATCACAGTCAAAAAACTTCCTGAGATAGGATGGGACCTCTGTAGTCCAACCCTTGCTCAAAGCAGGGTTATTTTTGACAGTGGATTGTGTTGCTGTAGAAAATGGGGGAAAATGTCCCCCCCCCAATATATTAAGCTAAGGTTTCTCTTGCTGTAGCTAGTCCCTGTTGCCTCTCTTTCTTTTGCTGGGCATTGCTGGGACAAGTCTGGCTCCATCTTCTCTCCAACCCCATTAGGTAGCTGAAGGCAGCGAGTAGGTCCCCCCTTGCTCTCCCCTCTCCGGGATGAGGAAACTCAGTCCTGGGCTCTCGTGCCCCCCGTGCCAGCTCAGAGCCTGATGGACAGGTGGGAAAAGGGCTCCTGGCATGCCCTGCCTTCAATGGCCGGGCCGGCAGGGAGCTCCACCTGTCTGCAGAAGCAGAGAGCTGAGACCCACATAGCCTCGACGGTGACCCCAAGGCTCATGGTCTGGTTTCTCTGGGCAAATGCTATCCCAGGTCTGTGTGTCTTTTGGCTTTATATTGCTCTTGCCCTCCTGGGATGCTTCAGAGCTGTTTTTCGGACTTGCTGTAGAAAGGGGGCTTGTGCTGGGGATGGCGGGTACCTCCGGATGATGAATCGCCCTGATGGGTTTTCCTTGCAGAAGGAAGAGAAGCCCCCCGTGGTGTCTGTGTCCACCGTGGACTATGGTGTGCTGGAGTTTCAGTGGGACCAGTGCACCCAGGTGCCCCCTGAGACCCGACCGGTTGACCAGACTGAATACGCCACCATCATCTTCCCAGAGGAGAAACCTGTCACGCCAGAGAGGGGGAAGAAACACCTGGATGAGAGGACTTGGCAGCTGCATTTGCAGCCCTGCTGAGGGCTGGGGTCCCTCCTGGCTGGGGAGTGTGAGCAGGGACAGGCTGCCCTGGCCCCTCGCTCCCACCGCAGTTTGCAGTTGGGAAAAATCCAGCGTGCAAGGACTGGAATGACAGAGGCGCCACTGCTGGAGTTGATATCGGACAGTCCTGGCCATGGTGGGATCGTGGCCGTGGGGTGGGATGAGAAAGATCCCTGCTGGGCTCCACCTGCCACTTCTTCGTTCAGGGTGGGGAGAATGGGCTGGGGCAGAGCAACAATGCCAACAGGTCTCTCCCAAAGGCGATTTACATCATGCCTTGGTTTTCTACCTCCACCCGGGGCTCTCTGGAGTGGCCACACTGCTTCCCTCACCCAGGTCTGACCCAACCAGTAAAGCACAACTGTGGGAGGAAACTCCTGAGGCCGGAACTGGAGTGGATCCCGGGAGATGCTGTTCACAGGAAACTGGGGCTGAGGGCTTCTCTTTGCCCTGGACAGAGGCTGCCTTGTGTAACGCTATTTAAAGAAACCCCTGGGAAGCGGGTGGCTGGTTTTCCTCCTGTCTCCAGGCCCTTTCCTCCTCTGCAAGAGGGGAAATCTACCCCCGTGTCCCTCCCCCCACAGGTGGGAGATGGATCTGGCCTTGCAGAGTGAATAAAGGGTTTCACGTATGGGGAGTTTGTTGATTCGTGATGGCAAATGCGTGGGCAGGCAAATAACGGCTCCTGGCAGCGCGCAGGCGAGAGCCGGGAGGTGGCAGCGTCTGTTGTGGTTCCTGGGCCTCTCCGTGTGATACGCAAGCTGCTCTTCCACAAAGCTGCTCTTAATAATTTAGAGAAGCCACTGCTGTCTTTCTTCTTGTCCCTGTCTAGCCGGTCACCCAGGTGCAGCTGCAAACCAAGCCCACCCTTACCAGGCTCGTCTCAGGGTGCTCGCCCAGCCTGTTGGGGATGAGCAGCCCCGCCGTGCCGGTGGTCCGGGTGCCATCAGCTGGGGCAAAGCGCACAACATGGTGCTCGGTGCAACTTTCCGGCTCCAAACTTCCATTTTCCCTCTTGAAAGTGATGCCAGGGCCGTGCTTCCTGCCAGAAACCAGAACAGAAAGAAGTGACAACTGCTTGAGAGGGGAGAAACCTCAGTAAGGAGTGGCTTCGAAGGCAGCAGAAACCTGCCAGGAGACCATGAAACCCAGCGGAAACCGAGAAGAGTCACTTGCATCTCACACCTTGGTGGCAGTGTCAGCAGGTTTCTTTTTCTCTTACCCCCAGTAAAACCAGCGCAGCCTTGCGGGAGCCAGCCTGGGAGCTGGGTGAAGGGGTGAGGCATGCCAGGCACCGCAGATTGTCCCCTGTCGGGGCTGGAAAGTGCCCAAGAAACCTCCACAGGGGACCAGATGAGACGAACATCCATCTGGGATGGTTTTCACCCTTCCTCAGGACAGGAGAGTGGATGTGGTGGCCCATCTTGGTCCCCAGTGCTGCTGAAGGCTCCCAGTAGCCACCATGGGCAGTACCGTAGCTCACACAACATTCACTCATGCCAGCGCACAGCTCAGCCCGTTGGGGCTTTTTGCAAGCAGCAGCCCCGCTCCTTGCCCCAGTGGCTCCGGCAGAGACCTGCTGTGGCCGGCTGGGCTCGGCTCGCCCGGAAAGCCGAGGCAGAAGGCAGCCGCAGCGGGTGAGAAGCGGGAGCTCAGTCAGCAGTTTTGTTTTTTGCTTTCCCATCAGACATGACGCCAGCGAGAGGGTGGGCCCTGCTTCATATTTTCCGTCCTGCGTCTTGGGCAGTGGAGGTGCTGGGTCTTCATCCCTTCTTGCACCCTCTGGCTGCAGCCATGGCTCCTCCAGAGCAGTCAGGGCTGGGTCCCTTCCCCTCTCAGCAGATGGCGGTCTGCAGCCAGCTGGAGGGTCCCGAGCCGGATGGTGGAGCTGGAGGTGTAGCAAAAACATCTCCCGCTGCCAGTAGGGATGGGAGAGCACCCAGCCCATGGCTGTACCTGGGCCCCTCCAGCTCTCCAGCAGCCTGGTTGTGATGTTGCTGCTTCAAGGGAGCAAGGCTGGGGCCCCGGGACACATGGGGTGAGTGGTGGGGATGCTGCCAGGCACCGTCTCCCATCCCTGTTTGGAGGACAGGGTGCCCAGCGCCAGCAGAGACCTGAGCTACGCTCCCCTGCGCTGGGCACGGCACTGGCTGTGCTGGCCAGAGCAGGAATGGGGCTGGGATAAGCTCTGGCCAGGATGCGGGTTTCGAGATCCCAACTGAGCATCCCCAAACCAAGCAGTGCCCTGAGCTGGGTGTCAGCCCCCACATCCCAGCATCCTGCTCGGGGATGGGGAGCCAAGCGCGTTTGTGTGCAGGAGCTACTCTTGTCTTTCCATGCAAGCCAGAAGAGCAACCGCTGACTGTTTTGATTCTCCCTCCAGCGTGGTGATTGTAGTTCAGTCTTCCTGGAGTCACTGTGTGGGATCTGGAGGAAGCTGTCTTACCTCCCATCCTGAGAAATCCTCGGTTCTGGCTTTCCCAGCTCCACCATCCCGCATCTCTCCTTCCCCTTCCCCTCCTTCCATATCATAGCCCTCCTGCTTTTGCCCAGCACTGCACCCATCCCAGCTGGCTGCCCACTATTTGCACCAGCTGGCAGGTTTATGCCCCTTTTCTCCCCTCCAAATGAAGCAGGGACCCAAGCAAACTCATTTCCACCCGTGCTGCTAAGGTTTGCATCAGGTTTTCTGGGTAGGGCTGAGCTGACACCCTCAAATCCTTTGGCTTTCCCTGCCTACACCAAGAAGGGGCCGGGCTGCAATGGGCCTGGTATGGTTTTGGGGTACATCCTTTCTGCCACAGCTGCTTTGTTGTCTCTGGAGGGGTGTGGGTGGCACAGTTTCAGTGGTCTTTGGTTTTGGCTGCGGAGAGGAGGTTGGCTGCAGAGCAGTTAGGTGGACCCCACCACCTGGCTCTGGTTTTTGACCTCGCTCCCTGCAGCATCGCAGCCGCTGGAGCTAACCCCTGTGACTCAAAGCCACCGGCCACCAACAGAATAATAGCAGAGCCCCAGCCTGGTCCTCAGCGTCCTGTTTTGAGAAAACTGAGGCTTACAGCCGTGCAAGTGGGAGAAGAATAAGGCCTTATAAAATTAAATAGCACCTGGATCGGACTCTTCCACGCTCTCAGCATGTGCCATCACTGGCAATGACTCCTGAAAGGTCAGAGGGGACAGGGCGTAGGTTTGGGTCTGCCCACCTCATTCCTACCAGCATCGCGATGCGAGTGATGGAGGATACTCCTGACAGCCGCTTCCCCCATGCTTTGTGCTCACAAGTGCACAGCATGCAAACTGGGGAGGTTCCAACTTTTTTTTTTTCCTTTTTCTCCTCTATCACCCCAGAGCAAGCACCCCCAGCCTGGCCACGCACCCTTTTGTGAGAGCACACACAAATGCCCATGAACACACAAATGTGCACACCACTCCCCATGCAAATTTGTGGGCACACCCCCAGATTTGCACAGCTACTGTGTGCCGAATACACGCACACCCCTGCAGCCCCCCAGCCACAGCCACCCCATACGTGCACTACGGCTCTCCCCATACCAGGACCCGGGTGCAGCCCGGGGGACGGCTGCAGGTGCTGAAGCTGCTGCATTTCCTGCACACTCTGGTCTGGGATTTAGAGCAACCACTTCCGACCACGGACACCTGGCACTCCCCCGAGGAGTGGCTGCCACCACTGTCAGTGCCAAAATGCTTTGTCAGCTCCCTGGGACCTCACATCAGCTGGGACCTCCAGAGAGCAGAGCTGGTCCCACACTGGGGCCTCGCTGATGGGGAATGGCCGGATCCCACATGGAGTCCTCAGAGAGATGGGACTGATCCCTACCAGCGTCTGCAGGAAGCTGCACATGTGACTTCAACCCATACCTAAGCAGGCAAAGTCCCCTACACTAATGCCTGAGAGCAAGCCTGGCTCCTTATATATCCCAGCCTTCATTAAAGGTGATTGGCAACAACATGTGAGCAAATATCCCTTAAAGAAACCTGAGGCCAAAACCCAGGTCTTGAGAAAACTGGGCAGGCAGATGAAGATGGAGAAGAAGTCCTGTCAAGCTGCTTGCAGCAGTGTCTTTGAGGAGAGCGGTGCCACGGAGCACCAATGCTCTATTCCTGCAAAATGGGACACTGCAGAAGCTGGAGGGAGAAGGGGTGGTCAGGTCATGTGGCATTAAGGACACTTACAAGTGTGCACTGTGCTGGTCACTGGGAGGGCTCAGAGCTGTGTTTTGGTTTGGGAGAGGTTGGGGTGGAGGTGCAGCAGCAGGGCATGTGGGTTATTTGGCTCCTGGGTTAATAGGGTGATCTGTGGGTGGGACTGGTCTGTTGGGCACTATGGTGTGGGACCATTGCCATGGCCTTGACTCGCTGGGAAAGCAGCTGTCGGTCCTGGAAGAGACAGGCTGGGGTGAGCTGGTGGGTGCTGTGGCGGGTGGTGAGAGCGATGAGCTGCTGAGCAGGTTGCCTGGACCCCTAACCATGGCCAGCTTGCACAGCCCTGGTGTGTCCTGAGGGGTCCAGACCCACAGCATCTCCTCCGTCCTGTCCCACCAAGAGCCTTGCCCTGCCTGTCGCTGAGCCTGCTGTAGGCTTGCAGAACGTCTGCGTTTCCTCCCACCACCCTCACTTTGCTTTCTCTAGTTTTGCTTTGAGTTGGCTCCAGGGTTTCTCCTCTCTCTTCCTCCTTTTGGCAGGATGTGCTGTTTGAGGAGGATGCTGGCAGGCTGGATCCTGGTGCACAGGGGCTTGGAGGCCCCGGCACGAGCCCTGTGCCTGACAGCTCCACCACCATCAAGACCAAACCCGCTGCCCATGGCACCAGGGCAGAGCCTTGTTGGAGGGGGACGAGCTCTCTCCTTCCTCCTGGAGGGACCATCACAAGGCCTACTAGATGATCAGGGAGCCCAAACCCATTTGGGGTAGTACCTGCTCACATCTTCTCAGCCACCTCCTCCCTTAATCTCTCCCCATCACTCAGCATCCCTCTCCATCCCAGAAGTGTGGGGTGATGGGGCAACATCCCCTCTCTACAGCCCAGCTCGGGCATATCCCCATTTCCAGAGGATCCCCTTTGCCTCAAATCCACCCTGGGACAGGTGGACTCCTCTGCTCCAAGAGCTTGACTATGAAGACAGTCCAGCCTGGAAGGGATCCTACAGCCGTTGCTTGTCCCTAGAGGTGGTGGGTTTCACTGTGACAAGGTGACAACCATTCACCGTCAACAGTGGTGAGGTCAGAGGGGGACAGGGGCTCAGACAGCTGGCGTGGAGCTGTGTCCCAGGATGATACGGATGTCCAATTCACCATTTGCTTCAAGGAAGGGGAAAAAAGAGGATCCAGGAAACTCTAGATGAGTCAGCCTGCCTCCGTACCCAGAAAGCCCCTGGAACAAATTAGTAAGGCCACCAAACGGTAAACACCGAGAGGGCAGCGCTGGGGCTGAGAACACAGATTCAGCGGGAACATGTGTCAAACCAATCTCATTTTCTCTTTATTAGGGCAACGGGCTGGGTACCACAGGGAAACTGGGAGTGATGCTATCTTTGTGCTGCCTTATGCGACATTCTCACAAGCAAATTAGGGGAATGGGAAATTCTGCCACTGTGGTGGATGGCTACCCAAGAAGCTATATCCCATGAGCAGTCACCAACGGCTTGTGATGGCAGACACAACAAACAGAGGTTTTCTGGAGAAGAATGGCTCAAATGAAGGCAATATGCTATTGAGGAAGGGTGTAGGGGCCATCTGGGAGGAGGGTTACAGATCAAATTCACCCTGATGACCTGGAGAAAAGAGCAAAAATGCTGTGAAAGAATGACTGATGGAAAAGAATTGGGCATATTTACTGCAGGAAAAGATGAGGAAAGTCTTTAGAGTGGGGAAAAAAAGCCCTGGTATGAAGTAAGCAGTGAAAGACAGAGAAGCGTTTAGGGTTATGCCCTGTTGCTCAGATGGCAGTCCATCTGTCTTGCAAGCTTTGCTGCGCCCACAGACACAGCATTCCTGCTGCTGAGGGGATGTTCTGCTCTGTGGTCCTGCCTGGGGACCAGGGTTGAACGTACATTTCTGCCCCTCCTGGGGGCTGCTGGCAGGATGGAGCCACCTAGGTATGGGGTGACCCCAAAGGGAAGGGATGGATGTCTCAGCAGGGATGGGCCAAGCAGGACAGTGTGGGGACTTTATCCCTGGGCTGGAGGGGTAGGGGACAGGGAGGCTGACACACAGTGAGAGATGGAGAGGAGGAGAAAGAACGTTGGGAAACCTTCCTCCTCTTGCCTGGGCGGCTTAGCTGGGGGTGGGAGCTGAAGTCAAAAATAATTTCAGGCTGTGCGAAAGCGGCAGGGAAATTACCGCCTGAGCTGCACCTTGTGTTTGCCTCCTTCATGCATCCCATGGAGAAGCCACGACCAGCGTGCAGGGATGGAGAGGGTTGCCAGGGTCTGTCCCCGGCAGGGGCTGGCCAGGCCAGTGGGATCTTGCTGGGGCTGGGACAGGGATTGTCCTCGGTCCCTGCCAAGGCCAGGCTGCAGGGGGACCTGCAGGAGCAGCTTTTGTTTCCAGGTGGGTGCTGGTAAGCAGCAAGGTGCTCGGGCAGCGCCGGGAGGTGTGTATGAAGTGGAACAGGACGTCAAAGCAGTTTCAGCTCTGTGGGTGGTTCTGGGAAAGTCCCATTAGTAAAAGCAAGTCAAAGGCTTTAATAGAGGGACCAGCGCCGGGCTCCTTCTCAGAGATGACTGCGAGGGCTCAGTGCATCGTGAGTCACGATTTGAGTTGTGTTGCCATGACGTAATGGGGGGCTGGTTTCCATCACAGCCGGGTTATGGAGGCAGGGGCCTGTCCCTGTGCCAGGGGTGCCACCGGACCCACATTGAGCTGCATGCCTGAGAGGTGGCATTTTGCCCCCCGAGGTGGGCATCATGGGGAGCAGTGTCTGCCTTGGTGGGGAGCATCTCTCTGCCCTGCAGCAGCAGCCTCGGGGAGGAAGGGCTGGGCTGAAACCACAGATCCCCCAGATGAAGTGATCGGTTTGTCTGGGTGAATATGAGAGTGCCAGGAGAGAGGGCTGCCTCCCCGGGGGGCTCCTCCTCCTCAAAATAGCTCAAGGAGTTTAACATAGGCACGGCTGTCCTCGAAGTAAAGGGGAGATGTCAAAACCTTTAGGTTTTTCCTGCATTCGACCACCCCCAGGTAAATCTCAGCCTCTAACACAGGTGTCCAAGGGGATCAGCAGATACCACAGGGCGGGTGGTCCCATCCCTGTCACCTGTTGGCTCCCCATACCATGCTGTGGCACAGCGATGCCAGGCACTGCGTGGTGCCAGCTTTCTGCACTAGGAGATCTGCTGCCCTGGAGACCTCTCTGTGGTGGGCTGCACGAAGGGGTCTTCTGTAGTGAACCTATAGAAGTGCTCTGGGAAAGGAGTAGGAGGGGGCCAGGGAGATCTGCTGCTCCCTGTCTTTCTCCCCACACATCAGACCTGAGCCAGGGATGTCCCCCGGTTCCCACCTGTGAGCACTGGAAATGCTGGTGGGACAACCCCTCCTTCACTATCCTGCTTATAGAGTGTTGCCCCAACCCAAGCGGGACCCCATGTCCCCATGGCAGGGCTCTTGGACAGGGGTGACTCAGGTCCTATCCACAGGTTACGGCTTTTCTAGCTCTCCATAAGGAACCTGAAGACCTTGGTTTTGTTCCTCTGCTTCCAGGAAACCTCCTTTCCTTCCTTTTAGTCTTGCTCCAGATTGTAGCATCAAGGCATAATTAAGGGTGGAAGGACCTCAAAGCAGGGAAGAACCTCGAAGCTGAAGATGGGCTCTACCCCAGGACCTCGTTACCTCCCTCTGCTCTCACAGGAGGGGCAGCGCATGTTGTGAAGGTGCTGGAGGGCTCTTGGTACAAATGTCTCGCTGGCTTTTCCCTTCCAGCAGCAAAGATCAGAGGCTCCCTGCCAACCTGTGGTTACTGGGACTTATCCACGTTGTCTGCCTCCCTTTTGGGATCTGGAGGATGAGCCTGATGTGCTGGTGCCTCTTAAGACCTCGCAGCCGCTATCACCTACTGCTGGCAGCCACCGTGTCCCTCTTGTGAGGCCATAGGTGCCATCACCTACATCCTCAGCAATCCCACTACCCCAGCTGGCTCCAGGGCAGGGCATTGCTGCCTGGGGCACCCAGATTTTGGGGTGTCAAGCCGGAAGAGCTGCCACAGGGACATACTTCATTTGACACCAATGTGAAGTATTTTAAGTCTGATTCCTAGATCCTTCTGCCTTTTTTGTTTTTTAAGTAGAGTTTTAATATCCTACAGTCTTTGTGTTAAACCCTCCCTGCTTCTGGAAGCCTGAGCGCTGCTCCGGACAGTCAACACAAGGAGCTGCCATAAGTTTCCATGGTGGATTCATCCTCAGCAGCCACCTGGCACATTTTCTCCAAGGCCAGCCATTCTGGGGAGTTTTGTGCCCTCTCTGTCCTGTTTCAGAGGACAAGATGGTACTCTGAAAGCTTCACACTAGATGAGATAGATTGTTTTATTTCCATGGCAAACTGAGCTTGGTTTATCAAGCTGCAGATCTTCCCCTAATTCAACACCAGTTGTCATTTGGCATCTTATCTAACCCGCTCCCCATCCTGCATCACTCTCCAGGGGATGTCCTGGTGACCTGCGCACCCGGAGAGAGGTGAGCTGGGGAGCAGAGGACTGCAGGCAGCCCCGGCCCCGCTGTTTATACCTACCCTGGGTGCTCTCGGCTCGGAGCACACCTCACCTCTTTCGGTTTTACGTGCGGTGCCATCCTCCCCGACTTTCCACCCTATGGTTTCACATCAGGCCTTTTTCTGCTCGAGTTGGCTGAAAGTTGTTAAAAACAGCCCGTGCTTGGTGGCAGCTATCGAGAGAGATAAGGCTATCTGGGGCTTTATCAGCTGCCGAGTCCTGTGTTTTCAGTGAGTTTCGCTTCCGTTATTCCTGCACTACGGACAATCTCTGCCACCAGCATGATAGTGATGGGCACGGGCAGCCTGGCAGGGGGTTCCATTTCCAACCTCTCTGCCTATGAACAAAGCAGCATCACAAGCGCACGGCTTCTGCAGGGTTGGGGGTTCATGTGTGGGGCTTGGGGAAACCCACGTTGTCCTTGCTTTGGGGGACATTTCACCTGGCCAGGATCTGGTGCAGCGTCAGCAGAGCCTGTTGGCACAGGGATCGGGATGGGGCGGTGCTGCTCACGTGGGAGCAAAGGTTCCCCTCTCCAAGCACAAAGACGTTGTGCAAAGCAGAAAAGTTTGGGGAAGAGACAGTTGCACATGTATATCAGCACTCAGAAGCTGCAAGCTTAACCCTCAAGTTTGGTCACTGCCTCTTCCCCAGCTCCAGGTGGAACCATGAGGACCTGGAAGGACATTTTTGCAGAGAAGATGGCAAAAATGCACTTAAAAGAGCCGTGGATGCTTCAAAAGGATGATACCCTGCAGGTGAACGTCCTCAAGCCTGGCTGGAAGGAGTTTGTGCAGCGCCGTGCTCTTGGGAGGTAGGGGACTGCCAGCTTGGGCACTATCAGAGTGGGACCAGGGATGATGGGCTACCATTCAGACCTTCCCTTTCTCAAAGTTTGCTTGTAGGAAACAGCTTTTGGCCAAAAAAAAGGGGCAGTTTGGAGGTGAGTGAGGCTGGGAGGGGTTTTCCCGTTTTGTTCCAAGCTTGGTGAGTTATTGCAAACTGGAAAAAAATCACGATAATTGGAAGGGAGGGGAGGGGAGTGCGGCAGTTCCACAGGGCCAAAGGTCAGCTGGTATTTGGCCAGAGTTTCTCCATGTTGGTGTCAAGATACAAAGAGCTCCTCCAGCAAGCAGGGGTAGTTATACCACACCAGAGCCAAGTCTTCTGGGTTTGCACCCAGAGGATGAGGAGGAGAGCTGCTGTCTGCTGGGACATGGGGCAATGCCTGAGCAGTCCCTGCACCAGCACCAGGCTGCAGGGTCTTGGAGCAGCAGAGGCTCTGGCTCTGCATTGCTGATGAGAGACCCCATCCCAATCATTGCCACCCCAAGCAGGACCCTGGGCATCGACCAGACACCCTGGCTGGGTGGTAGCAAATGGAGACCTTGGCTACCAGCCCCCACACAGATTGTACAACACGAAGAGCTGCAGGTTACACACCTTTTGACTCCTCGAGACATCTCCTCACCTGCCCTGCAGCCTCCACCCACACCTTCCTTCTATTTTTCTTCTTTTTGTTTTTGACTTCCCCGGCCCTGGGCTTGACGTCGGCTTTCCGCTGAGCTGTGATGAGCCGGCATGGGTGAGGGGCTGAAGCCGCAAATAGTCCTGGGACCTGAATGCTTCCCAACTCAAGGACCCCTGCTCCTGGCAATAGTGCTGGGATGGGCTAGGAAAGGGGACCAGGGTGGTCCCAGCAGGCAGCCTGGCTCCTAAAATCTTTAATGCTGGGGCCAGCCCTGAGCTCACGACTGTATTGAACTCTCCAGACTGGCATCATGCTGTTACGGGGAGGACAGTTCGGTGTAAAGCTTGCCTGAGTGAAGTTAAACTATCAGCCCTGGCTGCCCTGGTCCCTACTGACTGTGCGGGAAGCCGCTGGCTCAGCACAGGGAACCCAGGATGAGCTGGTCTCCTCTGTGCCCTGGCAGGTTTCGGTGCTCCCAGTGCTTTCAGGAGTGGTCTTCTGCCAAAGTGCACGTCCTGTTCCACATGTGCCGGTGCCAGGGCTGGGGCATGGTGTACATGCGAGCCTTTCGCCAGGCGTGCAGGCGGTGCCCTGACCCCCAGCTGGAGAAGGCCAAATTCGACCAGGAGACCGTGGAGAGGCTCCTACACAACCTGGTGCTGAAGATCCTCCAGTACTTCTACCATGTGCCAGTCCAGCCCTCTGACCTCCTGGAAGTTGTGGTGGACGCGCTGGTGACGGGGCCACACAACAGCGCTCGCTGTGAGGGCTGCCAGCTCGGTGTTTGCAGCAAGTCAAGGCTGGCTCCAGAGTCAGATGCCTGGAAGCCCTTGATGGGTGCAGGCAAGGCCAGGGCCCATCGCACCCCAACATGCCAGCGCATGAGGCCCTATGCAACCTCAGCCCACCACCGCTCACCCTCCAACAGCAGCTTCTGCTGGAAAAGCTGCTGCTGCATCGGCATCTCTTTGCTCTGTGTTTTGGCAGTGCTCCTCTTCATCCTGCTTTATTTCACCAAGAATTAGTGGGAGCTGGGGCTCACAAAAAGGAACAGGGGTGATGGCTGGGGCGGCTGATGGAGCGCCTGGAAAATAGGGTGCCCAAGGTCAGCCCTCTCCTGTGGCATGGTGAGGCTTCCCCAGCTCGTGGACGGACGAGGACACTGGGGTGCCTCAGCCAGGCACCTTGTCCCACAGCCTCGGGGAGCCTGGTGGGTCTGATGGTTTCTTATGGGACATATTCAGTGTGAGGAAGACCCTCAGCTGCCCCATGTGATGCCTGGAGTGTACTTGCAAGAATAAAACAAGCCCTTTTTCCGCACCCCGAGCATGCATTTGTGCTTTTTAATTTTTCCAAAGCCTTTTCTAGGTACGTGCGAGCAGCTTGGTGGGAAGCTGGGGACTGCCTTTATTCCACCTTCTGGGCTCAGCTTCCAGGGAGGCACATCCCGATGCTCTCCTGCCTTTGGCCTTGGTGGAACTGAGCACCAATACAGCTGAGGGGCACCTAGAGCTGGAGGTTTGCAGCAAAGTCATAGGGAGCCAGTGCCTGTGGAGGCTGGCACTGCCTCCTATGAGCTGTGTACAGCAGCATCTGTCCTGGCCCCTCGTACTGGTGGATGTCTCTTGTGTCATCAGGGGCCCAGAGATTGCATTGTCCTCCAGAAACATCTGGGTGCTGAGCTTTCACAAGGGGACTCTTTATCAGGGAGTGTAGTGATAGGATGAGGAGTAACGGTTTTAAACTGAAAGAAGGTAGATTTAGATTAGATATTAGGAAGAAATTCTTTACTGTGAGGGTGGTGAGACACTGGAACAGGTTGCTCTGAGAACTTGTGGGTGCCCCATCCCTGGAATTGTTCAGCGCCTGGTTGGATGAGGCTTTGAGCAACCTGATCTAGTGGAAGGTGTCCCTGCCCATGGCAGGGGGTTTGGAACTAGATGATATTTAAGGTCTCTTCCAACCCAAACCATTCTATGATTCTATGACTATGGCTCTGAAAAACACCGTGGCAAACACAAACCCCTCCCAGCTGGCTGTGCACCCTGCTGTGGGGGCAAAGGGTGCCCAAGGTTGGCAAGCGCAAGAAGGCTGAGGCAGCAGGTCCCAAGTCTCTGCCCTGTTAGGTCAATCACAGGGAAATTGCAGTTATTGGGCTATAGCGCCTGAGCAAAGGGGAAGATGCTGATTCCTGCCTGCTGCTACTTCACCCTGCGGGGCATCATAAAGTTGGGAGGTAAACTGTTGTTCTCCTGCAGCCTGACACCCCTCAGCCTCTTACCTTCCCTGCTAGGCTCCTGCAGGACCTACCCATGAAGACAGCATGTCCTGTGGACATGACTTTGGTGCAGAAAACCAAGATGAAATTGGTCTGTAAATGCTTGAAAAGGCTTTTGAAATAGCCTGTACTTCATAAGCCCCAAATACAATCGTGGCTACCAAGGTCCATCTTCCCCAGAGTCCTGGGGTGGGCAAGTGGTGGTGAAAATCAGAAGCGAGGCATCAGAGATTGGGACTCTTCTGGTATGATCTCCCTGTGACCTGAAGTTTAGAGCCTCTTCTGGATTTCTTTTTCATGTAAACAGCCTGATTGCTCTCCTGACCCCACTATGCATCCCAAATCGCCTGTGGCGGGGAGTCCCCCAGGGGTAACCTTGTTGCTGAAACGCTTGTTTTTGTTTCTTCCTCTTTGTGTGTTGTGGTTGCCTGAGTTTTCATGTTAGGCAAGACTGTGCCCCCACTGCATCCCTGGTGGGTGATGCCCTGTGTGCAGCCCATGGGCAGAGCCAGGGACCCATTGCCCCTTGCTGCTCACAGGGTGGTTCCAGCAGATGGAAAAAGACACACAGGAGCTGGAGAGGAACCAGTTGGGCACTGTGGACTAAACTCCTTCTGGTTTCCTTTCTTGTGCTCAGGCTTTGGCTCCCTGGAGCAGGCATCATGGCCAACTGGGCACCCCTGGGCACTCACCCTGCAACCGGATAGCAAGCCCAGCCCATAGAAGAGATGGACCCACTGTGGATGGACACCTGGAGGGAGATATGTTGTGACCTGATAGATGAGGTGAAGCCAGAGGATGAGTGGGACCTGAAGATGGACCAGGGTCTCATTCCGGAAGCCCTGCCCTGGGGATGGACATAGGTGGTGGAGGAGCATGGCTTGGCCAGGTGAGAGCAGCGGGGAGGGGGGCAGCCAGCCCCAGCCTGTAGCAAGGGACGGGTTCGGAGGACAGGGTGAAATGCTGCCTGCACAGGCAGAGCTGCGGGATCTACCTCTTTTATCTATGAACTGCACCAGACCCCTGTTTCGAAGGCACACCCCTGCAGTCTGCCTCTGCTCATCTCTCTGCCTGCTTGCCTGGGGTTGAAGGGACAAAACTTTGGGTTTGGCAGGGTCTCATGGTCTCTCATGAGCTGTAAAACCATTGTAGTAACCAGAGCCTTCCCCCACCTCCCATGCCTGGCCCAGCCTCAGAGATGGTCACGCCTCAGGTGGCACTAGGCAAGTTTGCGCAGCTGTGCTGTGCCTCAGTTTCCCAATCTGTAAAATGGCTCGCAAGCCTCCCTGAGCCCTGGGGCTCTTGGCTCCTGCAGTGCCCCAGGGGAAGAGCTTGGGGTGCAGCAGGGCTGGCGTTTGCCTCACACTGGAGCCCCAAGGCTACTGCTTCAGCCCCTCTGGGGTAATCCTGTGGGGACTATTTTGGAAGGGGAGTGGAAGCAGGTCAGCCAGTCAGCAGGTCAGCCAGTCATCAGCAGTCAGCCAGGGTTTCTGTGCTGGGTGAGGAACAGCCCAGGGCTAAGCAGTGTCATCCTGAGTCCCTGCCTGACACCCAGAGAGCAAGGTGGATTTTAGGAGCCTCCAGCTTCATCTTGCAGGATGGTGAATGACTTTTATTAAGGCCATCAACATTCCAGCTTGCTCTGCTTTAGTGGCACCAGGGGCTTGACAGCACTGGGATGCCGGCTGCGGGGGTGGGGGTTTCTAACTTCCCCCCGAGCTGGATCACTCACTCTTTGCCATGTTCTCTGGTGTTCAAACACTGCCTGGGTGGTCAAGGGGCAGAAACAGACACTGGGGACCTGCTGCTCACTGTGAGTAGCAAGAGCTGAAGTGAACAACCCCCAAACTACTCTCCAGGTACTGAAATGGGTTTTTAGGCTGTCTGGCAAACAAGGGCCAGACCCGCAGAGCCGCCGAGGCAGCTGCATCCGTCCCCTCCTGACTTTGCAAGCGATTTGATGCTGAAGATGGACACGGTAAAAGAGATTTTATGGCTGAATTAATGGAAGACAGATGGGCCAAAGGAAAGCCAATAACCAAACCCAGCATCACTGATGCAGCTTGCACAGCATCAGGCCGTGGCTGCGCAGCTTCTCAGGTGCTCTCCTCCCTGGGCTGTCCTGCTTACACTGCTCACTGTGGGTTTGCTTTTTTTTGCTGATGTAAGGTGCTCCTGTATCTTCATATATACAACCTGCAGGCTACTGGTTAAAAAAATCAAAATGGCAAGAAAACCCTGTGTGATCCAGGGGCCATGTGGCTTTTGTTTCTTAAGCACTCTGTCCTGCTTATCCCATCAACTCTCCCCCTTCCCCAGAGCTTTCCTTCCTCCGCAGGCTCTGCAGCCCTGGCCGTGGAACCAGCAGATGGCGCTGTGAGATCTCCAGCACTGCACTGGGAAGCAGTGGGACCAGTGACCCGCCAGCACTGGGACGGGCCAGCGTTCCCCAGATGGGGGATGCCCTCCCCCTCATCCCTGTGCCCAGCTGTTTCCCTGTATCGTGGTACCCCCAGACTACATCCTACGTAGATATGGTCCAGGTCGGTGGATGAACTGGTCTCTTGCTGTGATTTTCCACTCTCGGAGCACTGAGATGCACACATGGCGCAAAGTGTGGGGCCTCAAACCCCTCTTGGTCCCCAACTCCGCCTGGGAGACAGTGATGCCTCGGCAGCAGGGCTGGGGACAACGTGGTGCCACCAGCAGGTACTTGCCCAGGAAGGACAGCCAGCATGACCTGTCCCCCTTGGAATGAGTATCAGTGATGTCCTGAGCATTTTTGGCGGGGGAAACGTGGCTGAGGGAGTGCTTGGGACCCAAAGGGTCTTGTTTCTGAATAGACCTGTCTTTCTGGAGGAGGTCTCTCCTTGCTTGGGGCTGCTGAAGCTGAGCGGCTCTGCTGGGGAGGAGGAGGCTGATTCTGCAGCCTGGACCAACTCCCTTCCCCCTGCGCGGCTCTCCCCGCGCTGGGAGCAGCCCACCCTCTCCCCGCTGGCGTTATGTCATGAAGCAGAGACAGGGCCAAGTTTCTTGCTGCCATTGCCCCTAGCCCTCTTCTTTCCATGCTGAGGTTTTCCCAGCCCCAGTCATCATGTCTGGCTGTCTGCAGCTTCCCCAGCCACCCAGCTGCTGAGGGGGAACTCCCTCGCCTTCGCCTGGGAAGCCAGCTCTGGTGGAGACCGCATCCCTGCAGGGGTCCTTATTTTCTTCCTTGGGTCTGCCTGCTCTTTTTCAAGGGCAGAGCCATCCCTCACTCCCCTGCAATGCCCTCCGCACACACCCCGTGCTCCCCCACCCATGGCCCTGCGTGCTTTTTCCTTGGTCCCCTCCCTGCCGCTGCCTGCCTGTCTCCTCGTGCTGTGCGTGCATGTCCCCTCCATCACACAGCCCTTTCATCCCCTCCCCATTACTCAGAGACACTGGTGCATACATGGGCTTCTCAGCCACGGCCTCATTTTTGGGCTCATTCCAGGATACCCCTTTCCAATGTGCAGTTGTGCCCATCTCCCACTTGTTTCTTAGCAAACTGCCCTCAAAATGCTGCTTTTCGTGGTTCTTGGCACTTTTGGAGCTCAGGGCAAGGCACTGCAGCTCAGCTCATCCCCCAGGGATGGTGAGCAGTGGCCAGCCCCCCAGCTGGCATTGGGAGAGCGAGCCCATCCTGGGGAAGGCAGCTGAAGGATGAAGGATGCTCTCTCTCCCCATGGGTCCCAGGCAGGTCCTGGCTGTCCCCCCTGGTCCATCTGAGGTTGGCATCTGCTGCAGCCGACTCTCAACTCCTGCCTGGTACTCACACACAGCCAGGGATGGCCAAACCTCATCCAGGGACCTTTTTCTGGCCTTTCACCACAGTCAGACTGACGAATAGCTGTCTCCGCGCCTGTGTCCCTGGAGAGAAGCTCTCACCACCCCAGCAGGTTGTGAGGTGCCAGAGAATGCAAAGCCTGTTGTTGTTGCTCTTGCTTTTCTCCTCTCCTGCCCATTTCCAGCCCTCCCTGCAGCCAGCCGCAGCGGCCGCGGGGCACAAAGGGCTGGCACTCGGCAGCACAGCGGATTGGTGAGCAGGGGGAGAGGGCTGGGACGCGTCGGGGATTTCCCGGCAAAGCTATCGACGGGAGGTGGAGGAGAGTCTGTATTTACGACTGATCTATTATAGGGCAGCGATATTTTTTAACTTGCCCCGGAGCTGTCTGGGCTCAGATCCTACAGCTGATGGTTTAATGCTCAGGGGGCCATGCCTTGATTTTGCTTTTTCTCTCTCCTCCCCTTCGTCCCTCTGATGTCTCCGGACATGTTAGCAGACCCGTGAGCGAGCGAGCCAGATCCACCGCCCTCCTCCCTGCTGCCAACCCAGAGGAGCCCAATGCTGTTATTTCAGTTCTGTGCCATAGGAAAATAGGGATCAATAACCCAGCTCTCAGCCCTAGATCCAGGCACATGGTAGGAAACAGTGCCCGTGATTTTAAGCTCTCTCCAAAGGCTGGATTTTCACAGCCTGTGATGCGGAGAAGAGATGCCCGGCAGAGCTGTGTCCCTGCCTCAGCTCCCGTCTGTGCCTGCTGCAGAGCCTCTGCTGTGAAGACGCACTCTCTCAGTCCAACAGCTAGCGGGGACAGGCTGATTTTTCACCCCTTTTAAAGCAAAAGTCACATACCTGTTATTTTTTTTGCATGTCAATTGAACCCAGATTTAATTGCTATTCTCAGCATACAGGTTGCTGCACTCTCCTCCCGCCACCGCCCCCATCTTCAGTGATGTGCTGAGGCTATAAATAATTGAAGGGCAGGATCTCCTTTGTTGCCGTTTTTTGCAATTTGTATTCATGGCTGGTTGGGGTCTGTCTCAGCCCATGAAGCTGCACGGGCCATGGCTGAGCAGCTGCCGGAGTGAGGGACAGTGTGAGAATCCCCCTGGGAGCGCGACTGTCCGTAGCAGAGACTTGCAACCAGCCTTGACCGTGTCTGGCTTGGGCACAAACTTAGGGCACAAACTCGGTATATATCAAAGTTTTATTTTGTTCTCAGGAGGAAGATTCCACTGAACCATCCTTACATGACATCGTATATTTTACAGAATGTATCAAAAAAGATATATATATATATATATATAAAAATACCTTGCAGTTACATGACATAGCCAAGAGTACAGTTCTTAGTGTGTCTGCAAGTTCGACCTTCCTTAGGCCTTCTGCTCCTCTACATGCTCTACAAATGGCTTTTTGGACGATAGCAAAATGGCAGAGTGACTCATTCACTGTGGACCCCATTCCTTGCATGGCGAAACCAAAGGAGGAGGAGGAGGAGAGGCCCAAAGAAGGCTACAGGCACGCAGAGAGGACAGCAGGCAATTTTTGCATGTTGCTTGCAGCTATAGGAGGGCTTTGCTGGCAAGCGAAGGAAATGATGTCCCCACTGAAGGAAGGTAAGCTCACCCGACCTTGTTCCTTGTTGGAGCTTATTAGTCTGCATGGGCCGTGGAGGGAGGCTGGGGAGATATGAATCCTTCTGGTGTGTTGGGTGAGTTGGAGTCAGTCTAGAATGACTTGGACACCTGCAATAGGCCAGAAGAGTCATGAACAAACACTGGACACCATCAATAACCTGTAAATCAGCCAAATCAATGGCCTTAAAAGCAGTTAAAAGGGACTAGGTTCCTGCAAGAATGAACGCACTACCATGCAGGACTACTGAGGCCCCTAAAGACGAGGTGGAATCCCAGAGAAGGGCATTTTATCTGAAATTATTCTGCTGAAAATAAGTATTGCTTAGGTACAGCAGATGCGATGCAGTCTCCTGTCTTGGAAAACTTCCCTTGGGAGGTCCGCTGTGGCTGGAAACCATTCCAAATGCTAGTCTGGGGAGACGATTGAAGAGGGCTCGAGGTGATGGAAGGTGGGAGAAGTTTTGGTGGCTGGAAGTGAGGTTGACACTCAGTTCAAACCCTGCTCCCTGTCCTTGTGTCCTCTGTGGGGCACCCATCCCACATGGTGGGGTAAAAGTAGCCCATTTAGGTTGGTGCCGTCTTGGCAGCCATTAGCTTGCCATCCATCACTGAAGTTTAGGACTAATGTGGATGCATCCTCACACCCCTGGGGCCAGGTGGACATCACCTGAGATGTCATCAGGCAGGGACTTTTTTTTTACAAATAAAAATAGTAGCAAACCCCCAGAGCTCTCTCACTACTCCTTGCACAGAAAAGGTGGGGGACCTGTGAGGTCCAGACCTGCCCAGCTGGGTTTCCCAGGCTGTCCATAACCTCTGTAGCTCCTGCAGTTGTGTTATCTGAGGG
The DNA here is from genome assembly GCA_008711295.1 of Anarhynchus alexandrinus. Taxonomy (NCBI): domain Eukaryota; kingdom Metazoa; phylum Chordata; class Aves; order Charadriiformes; family Charadriidae; genus Anarhynchus; species Anarhynchus alexandrinus. The sequence goes on from VUYV01000074.1 coordinate 2,128,319, forward strand.
GAAGATCTGGCTGGTGAGCCGCAGGGATGGACACAATTCTCTGTGCATGGCCCAAAGCTTTGGTGGCAGGGAAATGCTGCCTCCATCGCTGTGCCTTTGTCCTGGCTTGGAGCGAGGCTCCCCGGGAGCATGGGTGAGGTTTGGAGATGGGCAGCACAAGCTGAAGATGCCGGCTGAGATCTCACCCTTCACTCCCTTCCTGCAGCTCCCTAGCAAGCATTTCCTAAGAGCACAAGCGAAGGGACATGGGACCAAGCGAAACAAATGACGTGGAGGGCTGGCAAAGGCCTGGCGTGCATTGAGCATTGTGGCTACTGCTTGCGAAAGACCAGAGTCTGGAGCATATTAAAAAACAACAACAAGAAAGGGAGCTGCGGCAGCAGGCTGCTTAGTCACTCATCTCTCCAGCTCCGGGTCCAGAAATGTCCATCTCTCTGAGGAGCCTGTTTTCTTCTCCACCCAGTCCACATAGTTGGAGACTTTGGTGTACACACCGTACACCTGCTTGCTGCCACACTCCTCTGGGCCACCCCATGAAACCAGCCCTTGGGCCACCCATCTCCGGGTTCCTGGGTCCTGGATGACAAAGGCTCCTCCACTGTCTCCCAAGCAAGTGTCCTTCCCACCTTCATAGTAGCCGGCGCAGAACATGTTCTCGGTCACGCTGTAGTTCCCCGACCGTGACTCGTAGCTGGTCTTGCACTCCGCGTGCAGCACCACCGGCAGTTTGACGTACTGCAGAATGTCAGACAGTGTCCTCATTCCCGAGCTGATGATCTCATCCACCGTTATGTTGGGGTTAGAGATACCCCAGCCAGCCACCAGCCCCAGCGTGTTAGGGTGAGGACCCTCCAGCTCATGCTCAAACTGGGGCAGGCAGACAGGCATGACATAGTTCCCCATGGTCACCTTCTCCTTCAGCTTGACCAGAGCGATGTCATGGTTGTAGTTCTGGATGTCAAACTCCTCATGGAGGATGATCCTCTCCACTGTCCGGTTGACAGCCTCCATCTTGTTCCTCACATCATGAAGGGCCAAGTAGACGGTGACGTGCTCCTTGGAGACAGGAATGACAGTCTTGTCTCGCCGCTGGGAGCGGAGCACATGGGCGGCCGTCAGCACCCATGAGTCTGAGAGCAGGGCCCCGCTGCCAAACCATTTGTCGTTGGGCACCCGGGACATGTCCTCCACCACAATCAGGGCCTGCCAGGGGAAGAAGCCAGGCTCTGCATTTCGTCCGCCAATGATGCGCTTGATGATCCCAGGCAGAGGACGAGCTGGCCGGCCACACACTGGGGACAAAAAGGACAGGACAGTTAGTCCCAGCACTTACCCAGGGAATGAATGAAAAGGGACAACCCTGTAGATTATGCCACATGGCTGCTTATCTTCAAACCAAATGCTCACTTGTGTCTTTCTTTTTTTTCCATAGAGGGCAACTCTTCTTATTTTCTCAGTGGATAAAGCCCATCCTCCCCGCCATCTTCACCTTCTCAGGGCAGAGTGTGCTTCAGAGCTTGGAGCAGGCTGTGCATTACACCGCATCCCCTATGCTAACAGGTCTTTGGAGTTATGTCTGGGAAAGGAATGCACCTGTCCTTCTGATGGATTTCACTTCTTAAAGGCAGACCCAGCTCCTTTCGTGTCTTCCTTGCCTGGTGGAACCATTTCTGGTGGCAGTGGTTTGCCCTCCTGGGAAGGGGCAATCTATTCCTCTTCCATGAGGATGGTGGGGTGACCTTGTTCAGCCCTTGTGCATGGGTTGTCCAGTTTCTTCGGTGAAATAGGAGCCACCCTATGTTTCTCTAGCCTTATGGCTTAGACATGAGACCAGCAGACCTCAGTGCTAGTGCTGCCTATGTCACCAACCTGCTACATGACTTTGGGCTCTTCCCTTCTCTCTGCTGTCTGAGCTATTCCGGCAATACTTTTGGAGCACAGAACATCTTTCTTTGCTCACAGCCACAGGACAATTGGGTCCGGCTCTCCAAGAGTTAAAAAGAGCCATACCAAGCCCTCTGGCTGTTCCATGCTTTCTGGGGCTGTGGACAATAAGACATAGATCATAGAATCATAGAATCATAGAATCATAGAATGGTTTAGGTTGGAAAGGACCTTGAAGATCATCGAGTTCCAACCCCCCTGCCATAGGCAGGGACACCTCCCACTAGACCAGGTTGCCCAAGGCCACGTGTGCCCAAGGCCATAGATTAGAGAAGTGTCCTGTCTATGGGTCAGTAGAACTTGTTGGTTTCCAGGATTTGGGCCCCCTTTCCCCAGGTGCCCGTGGAAACCCTGGTCCTGGCATCTGCTCCCACAGGGCACCCTGGAAGACCCAAGGGAGGATCTCATGCAGCTGTTCCAGGAGGTATCACTACGCCTGTGGCATAATCTACCTGCAATGATGAATGCGTGTTGCTCAGCATCATCCATCATTGCACCTTTGGGGCCTGCAATACCTTCACAGTGGGGCAGAGGGTCCGATCTCCCCTTGCATCTCCCCAGCACGCATGCACCATGGAGTGTGGCTGTGTGGCTCCCATGGTTATGGCAGCCTGCCCAGAACAGGCCATTCTTCAGCTGGTAATGAGACAGGACTGAAACCAAATTGAGCCACTAGAACCCATGCTGGACCAGGAAAGGAAGCATCTTCAGAGCTGGGAGCTCCCTGCTCCTGCAGTCCTGGCTCTGCGGGAGTCCATCATCGGTTTGGCCATGGGCAGCCAAGGCCAACTTAGTCCCATGAGTTTGCTCAAAAAAAGTAGCCTCCCAGCTGCCTTCTCCTTCCCCACCTTTGCTGTAGGCTGTGAAAAGATGATGTGAATGCTCTTGGCCATGAGACCATGAACTTTCAAGGCACGTTTCTGTTTACCAGTGCAGGTGGGTCTCAGGTCTAAAGAGTCTTCACTGAGCTTGGGAAAAGTCAAGCTTTTGGCACCTGTCAAGGTAGGGCTGCAGCACATGTGGCCCTGTCATGAAGGGAGGCAGAGAGCCCTTGATGAAAGGGTAGGCTTGTGCCAAGGGGTAGTATGTGCTGGACCGCTACAGAGGGGCTGCAGGATTTACTCTGCAAATAGCAGGGTCATCTGGTGTAAAGAATGAGCTGTTGCCCACTGGGTATGAATATGGACAGTCAGAATTGCATAGCATACTATGGGATTGTGGAGGCTTTCATTTGGAGTTAGCTACCCCAAAGCTGTACCAGATCTCCTGACACTGAAGTCAGGCATGGATCCAGCAAAACATGCAAGGCAGGTTGGGACTTCAAGCACTCAAGTAGGATTAGATCTTAGCCTGTGTGATTATGCTCCAGATGAGGACCATGGCGCTACCAGATTCCTTAGGGAAGGGTAAGCGGAGGGATCCTTCTGCTATGTTGAAGATGTGGCAGATGCTATGATTTCTGCCAAGCCTGGATTGTAGTAAAACAAGACTGCAACTTAAAGGGTTGTTGTACTGTTGAGCTGGTAGGTGGGACAAGGAGATGGCTTGAGGGCCAGACCTCACTTTGCAATTCCTCACTTTTCCGTTCAGTTTCTGGAGTGATTTGGCTGGATCCACACCACTTCAGAAGCAGAAAGGCCAAATGAGTAATCCTGCAGCCTCACCATTCCCCGTGAGCTTGCTCAGCTCTTCCCAGATCATCCAGCCACTTGCCCGGCTCCTGCTCAATGTGCCAAGAAACCCAAGGGAACGCTGGTGGGAGGACTGGAGCCTGACATCAGCCCAGCCTCACCCCTCGCTCTGAGACCTGTCATGAGGTCTGTGGTCTCATGGCTATGGCATTCACCCTCCTGGAGGAGCTGTGACTGGAGAAGGCTTGGCTGTGGGATGTTGCCTAGCACCATGGACTTTAATTCCGCATCTCAAGGCCTCACCAGAATTCTGGCAGCCAAACCAGCATCCCTCTGCTCAGCTCCTTAACAGACCCAGAATTAATGTCTGAAGACCCATGATGTGCTGCCTGGTTTACCTGAAGGAGCTTTATCCAAGTGCTGTGACCCGGCATGAGGAAGAGGAGGCACTCAGCATGCTGAAGGTGGCTCTGAGAGGGTTGGACAGGGTGGTCAGGGACACTGGGGATCTTAAGCCTTGGGACAAGTGTGGTAGTGGTGGGGCTGGTTCATGCTTGTGGCAGCACTGTGGAGGGGGACTCCCAGGGTGGTCAATGCTTGAGGGTGCCAATGTCACTGGGAGGTTGTGGGACCCAATTTGGGCTTTCCTTTCCACAGCGGGAGGAGTCCCGAATCACAGCAGCACAGGTGCTGGTCTCATCCCTCCAAGTCTGCAAGGGAAACCCATGTCCTCTGCAGAAAGTGCCAGGACTCTGCCCCAATGCCCCCTCTGCTGGGAGAGGAGGATTCAGAGCCTCATGGAAAGAGGGTCTGACCCCCCAGGGTGATGGGATCAGGGCTAAGAGTCAGCCTTGCAACCAGAACAGGAGCACCAGGAGCTGCTAACATGGATTTGCTGCAGCTGGGGTCTGCCGCCAAGAAAACTTCGACTCTGGCAGAGAGGGAGCGTGGTGAGTGTCTCTGTGCCTGCTTCGCTTCCCTGCCTTTCCCAGCGCTGCAAGGAATAGAAAACGTGCTCAGGCAAATAATTCCTGCGTCCCAGCCCAGCCCAGCTGGTCTGCTGCACCGAAGCTGATGGCCATCCCGGGGAGATGGTTTTGGAGGAAGCGCACCCAGCCAAGTATTTATTCTATTAAATTACATATCAAAAACGCTGACCAGGCTGCAAATGCTCCCACTAATGGCAGAGTAAAGGCACAGAGTGGCCTGGAAGAGGAGTTTCTATTGATGGGGAGGTGGCGTGAGACACGGGGGAAGATCTGAAGAGCAGCTGGCCAGCTGCTGCCTGCAGATCCCGATCTCAGGAGAGCGTCACCCTCTCTGGGATTTTCCATTTTCCTGAAGTCTCTCTGACTTCTGTCACTAATCAGGAGGTCTGGAAATGGCCCATGAAACCAGCTATGGCCCCAAAAGATGTCCCCATATGCTCCCAGCTCAAATTAGTTCAGGCTGAAACATCAAGGGGAGATGCAGGGAGCAGCCGCCACAACAACAGCAGCCACAGCCCTGGCCTCGGAGCTCTGTGGGCTGCAGGGAATCTCAGGGGGTCCCTCCTCTGGTCTTGCAGTCGCTCAGCGTGGCCAGAGAGCAGATGCCCTACAAGACCTGCCGTGGGGCTGAGCCAGCTCCTGAACCCTGGGGTGGCTGGAGCTGTGGGTGCTGCACAGGAGCTGGATCCCTGCACCTCTCCAGAGAGCCATCCCTTCACATCTGACCACAACCTGCACTCGGGGCTGTCTCCAGCCCCCCCTGCCTGGCAGCCAGACCTGGCTCCATGCTCGGCTATGGCCAGGCAACATCCCAGGGAGTTTTGTTTCATCCTGAGTGGGTGCCTGGCCTGAAAACTTGCTGGCTGCAAACATTTCTGCCACTGCTCACAGGCTTGGGACTCCTCCTCCCTTGCGAAGTGGCTGGGTTTTTCTGCAAGGCTCAGAGAGGTGTTAATTGCTTCTGCATGTGGACACACTGCTAATGGGCTCTGACAGCCAGCGGTGCTGGGCAGGTAATGCTCTCATCTTGGCTAGAGCCACCTCCGGTGATGCTGGGGGCTGACTGTGGCCAGTGGGCTCTGCCCTGGGTTGCTGGGGCTGCTGGTTTCCTTGTCTGCTGGAGCAGGGAGCTCAGGGAGCCCCGATAGCTGTGACTCCATTGCTGCCCTATGCTGCCAGGGAGACGCCCTCATCACTGCTGCCCAGTGCCACCACTGCACCCTGACCGTCTGGGCCAGCCAGGATAGCAGGAGACTTCTGTCCCCATCACCCTCCCGGCCACACGTTACAGCAGCTGAAAATGTATAGCCAAGACATATGGCATGGCCACCAGGGAGCAGGGTCCATGCCTAGGGAAGCAGCAGATCAGGTCTGGCATGGCGGCACCCCCTGTCCCGCACATCCCTGCTCTGCACCCATCACTGCGGGACCGGCCACCCCAGCACTAGTACCTGGTCGGCAGGTTGGCAGCTTGGTCCCCAGCTCCTCGCTCCTCCATACCCCCGATGCATCGCACGTGTAGGTGGCTGGAAGAGAGTGAAGTATTAGCTGGGCTGTGGCCCTGGTATGAACCCTTTTCCAGAGCAGAAGGTGATCTCCCTTTTACACTCTCTTGTCCTCCATTCCCTGGGGGGCCCTGGCAGCACTATCTCAAGCTGGGGACATGCCACCATCCTCAGTTTCTTTGCCTTCTGGAGGGCTGTGCTGTGCCCTCACCCTCGGCTGGGAGCTGCCACCCCATTAATGCTGCCAGTGCCCGGTCTGCTAATGCATGCCGGATGCTGGGACCAGATGCACGGGGCCAGCGCGCGTGCTGGGGGATATGAGCAGGGAGGCAGGAATGTGAGGCAATCCTTTGGCTTTGCTTGCTGAGGGAGGAGGAGGAAGGAGGGCTGTGTGTGTGCACAACCCTTCTGCTGCCCAGAGCTGGGTCCGAAGGGTGCAGAGACCTGTGGCGCTTGGCAAAGCACCTTGTGGTGTCCCTGTGGTTGTGGACCAGGGGGATAAGTGGAAACCCACTCTGCCACGATTCCACTACTGTCTGTTCAGGTTTGGCTACTCTGGACATGTGGGTGCTGGGATGGGGACTCTTGTGGAGCCCTTTCTGGGGCTGCTGGACCTGGTGCCCACTCCAGCAGCATCTCCTTTCACAGAGACACAGAAAATTTCATATGCTGCAGGAAGCAGATGGCAGGGTGAGAAGGCAGAGCGCAGGAGAGCAGCCACACCACTCTGCCGAGGCTGCAAAACATGTGGACAAAGCACCAGGCAGTGCTAACTCCATCCTACCTCGTGGTGGAGCAGGATGTGGCCAGTCTGACAACCCAGGCAGTGCAGACACAGGGTACCATGTGTGTAGGCTACATCCACAGCCTGCTGCTTGCAGAGCATCCCAAGCTCCCCCCCACTGCAGACTCACACACGCACGGCCGCGCGCCCACCCGCAGCGTGCTGTGGGGACGCGGCCCAGCCCCACCGCTCACCGGTGCTGTTGGGGGCCATGTGGTAGTAAGGATGCTGGCAGTGGTACTGGATGGTTGCTCGGTAGGTAGTGAGGTTGTTCCTGGAGGAGAAGGTGACAAAGCCATGCTCCAGCTCCGGCGGCGCTTTGCAGTCAGCAACTGAAAGCCAACACAGAAGTGGAGGTTGAGTTCTGTTTCTTGGGGTGTCCAGCCAGCAGACAGGCAGGTAATGATGGGCTGTGGCATGTGATGACAGTTCTATAGGGCAGAGCAAGGGCCAATATACCTGCATCCCCTTTCTCTAGGGCACTGCAGGGGGCACAGCCTGACATGGCCTCAGATGGCAGCAGGAGGCTGTCCCCAGGCGGGGCAGCCTGGCCCCATGAAACCCCACCATGGCCACCCTTCAAAGACAGGGCATGTGTCTGGCACTGCTGAACACCAGCGGCACAGCTTGCCCACAGGCTATATGGCCAACACCACTCACGCTGGTGGAGACCCCCATGCTGGGAGCCCCTCCTGAGAACTTCATTAGTGCAAGATCTCTCTGCAATATGTTTGAGAGGGGAAGAAACCTGCACTGGCAAGTGAGAGCCGTTGGGAGATCGCAGAATCACAGAATGATAGGGGTTGGAAGGGACCTCTGGAGATCATCCAGTCCAACCCCCTGCCAGAGCAGGTTCACCTAGAGCAGCTTGCATAGGATGGCATCCAGGCGGGTTTTGAATGTCTCCAGAGTGGGAGACTCCACCATCTCTCTGGGCAGCCTGTTCCAGTGCTCTGCCACCCTCAAAGTAAAGAAGTTCCTCCTCATGTTTAGATGGAACTTCCTATGTTCAGGTTTGTGCCCTTCACCTCTTGTCCTACTCTGCTCCCAGAGTGTGGCTTTGTATCTTTTACCAATGGGCAGGAAAAAGCAGGCAGTCATCCATTAACCTACTCTATGCATCAGGGGAGCTCCTCTATGCACAAGGCTTTGCTGAGAGCATGGCCCCATCTCTCCTTTTCTGGGTCTTGCTCACTGAACAGTGCTAATAAGCATTTACAGCTCAGGCTGAGCGACCCTAGGTCCTGGCTGTTCCTGCGATGGCAGGAGATGAGGGACATTGGGAGCATGGCTTGGCTGGTCTGCAGGCAGGGGGAAGGCCAGCAGACGTGGGTGAGATCCCACCTGCTCCATTCCCCAGGACACGGGCAGGTTTGGCTCTGCTTCACCCATCCCTAGGGTGGGCTCAGCATCTAGTGGAGGGAAGAGGATTTCCAGGATGCTGTTGCCCTTTCCCATGGCCTCTCCATGGTCCCTTTCTCCCCAACATTCCTCACAGTACCCTGCCCAGCCTTTCCTCCCCAGCTTGTCCCCTGGATTGGGCTTGTGCCACCCACCCCAAGAAGGACCCCAGGCTGCAAGGTGGTTCATCCACCAAAGCCAGGAGCCACCCTGCAGGAGTTGCAGCTCCCCACCGTGTGGGCAGTTCACAGCATGCTTGGGTGGTGCTGCACAGCCTTCCCCTGCGCCATCCTGGGGGACCTGGATGGGCAGGAACCTGCTGGGAAATGCGGTGCTGCAGAGCTGGGTTCTGCCACGTTTAAGATGAGGGGCTGAGTAGGGGATAGGTGACTTTGCAGAAGTCAGGTCGTGTGGATCAGGGATGATGTGCGCTCTGTGGGTCTCCGTGTGCTTTGGGATGAGAAGGGGACAAGGACAGGAGCCCTAACTCCTCACGCAGTGATCCAGGCTAACAAAGAGACAATTCTCTACAAGCAGTAGCTGGCACCAGGGACATGTACTGATGCTCCAGGTTAACCACCTGCCTGGGTGAAAAAAGCCTGGTTTATTGCAAACCGCTGCAGCTCACTTGTTCACCAGGGTGCCCTCCACCCCCGCTGTAGAGACACAGGTGATGGGATGGGGGTGTGGGTGCCGCCAGGTTGGGTGGAGGCTCTGGGTACCTGTGCCTTGCAGAGGGTCAGAGGTGGGGACACAGACCCCCCTCACCAGACCTGGGGGTCCCCGGCTGGCCTGAGCTTTCCTGCTCTCTTTTCATGGTACTTGGGTGCACAGCGCTCCCGTGCCATGGTGCCGGCAACCGTGGGACCTTTATAAGGCCCTGGGGGATTCTGGGGCTTGCAGGAAGGAGGGAATGGATGTTGAGGGACCAGCTTGGCTTGCACATCTGCTCTGGGGTTATTTATGGCTGCAAGGCAGCATCCACTGGCCTGTTCCCTCCCTGTGTGTCCCCCAGGCCTGGGGCAGGCCTGATGTCCAGAGAATGGGCTCTTGCACAGAGGTGTTGCCCCACCAGTGTCCTGTGTCCTGCTGAAAAGGGTGAGGGAAGGGAGTTTGTGCTATGAGCCTTTCCAGACTTTTGCCTTGGGAAAGGGGACATTTAGCATCTCCGTCTTTGTAGGACCAGAGGTGGACCGAGCTCCCCAACACACACCTCCTCCTCTCCCAGCCTCTGGTCCACATCCCAGCAGCCTCCCAGTGAAGCCTCCGATGCCTCAGGGAGTCCAGGATGCGTGCTCTGGGCTCCTGGGGACATGAATAGGGTCAGACACCGGGCTCTGACCTCCTTCAGCTGCAACCAGCCTGAGGCCAGCCCATCCTCACCTCCACTGGGGAGCAAAGGGGAGGTGCAGGAGCATCCATCCCCCTGTGCTGGTGCCAGGGCTCGGTGCCTGCAGGAGAGGGCTGGTGACGCCAATCCATCCTCCAGGCCTCCTTGCCCGGAGGGTCTGAAAGGCACCAGGACTCTCAGAGAGAGGAGAGGAAGGAGTGTTTCTTAATTTCGATGCTGGGCCCGGGAGGGAGGGCAGCGGGAGGCTGAATCCAAACAAACAAACAAACAAACAGGCGGCCATGCCGTGATCCTTGCGCAATCGCCGCCTCGGAGGGGGAGCCGAGCTGGGCCGAGGCATCCGAGCAGAGAGGGAGTGATGCGGAGGATGTGCCGGGAGCTGGCGGCAGCGTGCGGTCCCCGAGCAGCGGTCCAGGGCCGGGCAGGCACCCTTCCCATGGGGCGGCACGGCAGTGGGAAAGGGGGGCTCGGTTCCAAATTTCTTTCCCCCTTCTCGAGACGGAATTAAGAAAGCACCAGGCGCAGGGGGTTAAGAGTGCCATGCCGGTTAGACAAGCCACAGAGATGGATTTGGCAGCTGGGCCAGGGGCAAAGGGGACCTGCCCTGGGTACCGGACAGATCAGAGAGGGGCATCGAGACAGGCTGCCCACCGGGGCGGCGCGGCCGGCGCCAGCCTCACGCGGCCACTTGCTCCGAGCCGGCTCTTCCCTCTGTCTGGTTGTCGGCTCTATCTGCAGCTGCACCGAAAGCAGAGGGGAAGGAGGAGAGCAGAGAGAGAAAGCCCAATTAGTAGATGAGCAGAGAGAGGCATGCAGGAAACCCAGCCCCCAAAACACCAGAAATCGTTAATGAGCGCCCGGCCAGCCGTGTCAGGGTGCCGCGGATGCTGGCAGAGCCATGGCTGTGCCCGAGACCCGCTCCCTCTGCTTGGCCGGGGCGACCTGGGGACAGCGGCTGGGAGAAGCTGTCACGGGGTTGTGTTTAGCCTCGCCAGGCTATGGAGCTGGATTTTATCCACCTTGGCTGAGAAGCTTTCTATTTTCTGCACAGCTTTCTAAAACCGTTTTTGCTCATGCCCTGCCTCTCCCAGACATCCCGGGGAGGTGGGAGCCATTGCAGTTTGGAGGCCTGAATTGCCCATTTAGGGGCTTCTTGGCTTTCCAAAAAAAGTCTTAGAAATTTAGTGTGGTGAGTCATATCACACAAGAAGGGACCAGTTCCAGCCTGGCTGGAATAACGCAGGTAATCATTTCAATTTTCTCCAAAAAATAATACTTCTTGGGGTTAAAAATATTTACCTAGATTTTTCTTCTTTTTTTTATTAGGCAAGGCTAATTTTTATCTGATGTCTGCTTAAGCTGGATAAAATCAATGGGAGACCGGGGTAGAGAGAGTGGTAGGAGTGGAGGGGAGATTCTTGGTGGGGCTGAGGCATCACTAACCCCACACTTTCTAAGGAGCCCTTTCAGATATAAATCCACTTAGCAGGTCTGAGACCCTCCTGTTTTCCAATTTGAGTGAGAAAACATGAATTAAAACCCCAGAAACTCTCCTAAGGTAAGATCCACAGTATCATTAAAAGAAAAAGGATCTGCCCAGATGGGGGACAGCCTGCATCCCAACACCCCTTGAGAGCATCTCATCTTGCCCCCCCCAAGAAGGTCTTGAGACCTTCTCTGAGCATGTTTGCTGCTTTTCTCCTCTCTGGGCCAGACTTACAGAAGACTGAGCAGCAGTGAGGGCTGAGGGTGTTTGGGGGAAAGGGAAAAGGTGTTATCATGTACATCTCCCAAGCCTGAGCTGAGAGAGGAGTTGGGTTAGATGAAAGAAGAGATGATGCAAATTGTCACCTGTCCTTTCAAATGGCATCTCCTTCCTTCTCCCCTTTTCTTACATTTTGAGGTTTGTAAATATTTGGGCAACTTTTCTCTCCCCTTTCACTTAGCTGAGCAGTGTCCAGTTTAGGCTAGTACCTGGGACCTCTGTAACGCTCTGGGTCTTACTAGCCTTCCCATTGGGAAGGAAATTTGGACCAGGAATCAGAATATCCTAAATTGTCCCAGATTTATCCAACAGAGCCAGCTCTCAAGAGCCAGGGTTCCTCTTTCCTTGACAGGGAGACAGCAAAGCGGCTCACAAATCAAGTTATATGAGTAATCTAAATAAAAGCACCAACCTCCTGCTTGTGGCATTTGGAGTGAGCCCCATTATGTTATCCAAGAATGAGCCAAAAGAGCTTTGCAGAATTACGTCGGCTCTCTGGCTGGGTTTGTGTCTCTGAGTAAGGAACTCCGCTCTGGCAGGGCAGCCCCCTTTAGCATGAAATGATTTCAGCAGGAAAAGGACATTGGCAGGGTGGGGAAGGGCGTCCTTACTTTTGCAGATAGGGATCTTGTTACTCCAGGTCCCATCCTTCAGACACTCAATCTGGAAGGAGTCGCTTTCCAGGTTATCCTGTGCAGAAGAGGCCAGCAAAAAAAAAAGCACCATCAATGTACAAAGCAAGGAAATTTGTTTCTCCATAAAAAGTCAATTTCTTGGTGATTTAGTCAAGATATAGCCAGATCCCCCTGGAAGAGAACTTTTCTAACTAAAAAATGCAATAAAATCGTAATGAAAAAACTTGAAGACTTTTCTTGTTGCCAGCAGCTCAATGGCATGCTGAATACAAAAGAACTGGAGACATTTATTCCTGTTCTAGGTGCTGGGCTGGGTAAGGAGGCAGCTTTGCATGGAGGATAAGTTTGGGAGGAGATCAGAGAAATACCCAGCTCCGTGTCGGAAGTCAAAGCGGGCTACTGGTTTGGAGGGAAGACAGCCACCCTGTGAGTCACCCGTGCTCCCCGTGGTTCTCAGCTGTTTCCCGAAGACGGCCTGCCAAAATCCCGGCCCTCTTGACTTGCCGAAGCTGTCCCAAAGTCCCAGAGGACCTCCCGGTCTTTGGAGGCTGGCCTCTGCAGGGCTGCCTGGGAAGCCGAGCCAGCGCCTGCCAAGGTGGGGAGCAGGCAGAGCCCCGGCAGATTCCTGGGGGCTTTTGCTGACTTTTTCTCTGGCAGAGGTGCCAAATCTGGCATCCTGTGAGCTGGCTGGCTCTGGAGGGATGATGAGAGGGTGGCTCGGGAAAATGCCATCTCCTCTCTTCCTCTGTGGCTTTGGGAAGGAAAGTTGGTGGCTCTCAGAGGAGGCTTTGTCCTTGTCCCTGAGAGGGTGTAAGGATGGTGCGTGGGTTGCCTTCACTCAAACAGAGATGCAATGGCTTTGGGAGGAAGGATCCCCCCTTTCCTACCAAGGTGCCCAGCTCCACACTGTCACCCCATACCTTCAGTACTTTGTATCCGGTGTTGCAGCTGATGACAACCTGGTCTTTGAAGGTGTACTTGGCTTGGGAAGGCTCAATTTTCCCATTGATTGGTGGTTGCACCAGTGGGCACGGGTTTCCTTTGAATAAAGAGCAAATGAAGAAAAACAAAGCTCAGCTGAATAATTGGAGAAAATGGAGAGTCCCAGCTCTGCCACCCAGTCCCTGTAGCAGGGTCTGAGCATCCCTGCCCTGCTCTTGCTATTAACCTGCACTAACATGGCTCAGTCAGGCTCTTCTCCTAGAAGGAGTGGAAGATCCAGGTATTTCCCCCAGTACTGGGCTGCTCCTGGCTTTGGGCACCACAAGGCTGGGAGTTAATAACATTAGCTTTTGCAATTATTCTGCCCAAAACTGCACTGCGGTCTTGTTTCAGGGCACATCTGGCAGAAGAAGAAAAAGCACCCTTTGATGGAAAGCCTCCACGTTGTTTTATTCCTCTCTTGTGATTTCTGGGACAGACACTTCCTGGAGACAGGATCATGGACCACCAAACTCATGGTCTCCACCTACAGTGTTTATAAAGCCCTTCCCATTGCCCAAATGGAGGAAAGCAGCAGGAGTTACCAATTGCTGTGTATGACAGCTTCCAGCCCCTGTTCTCTCCTGAGTTGTCACTGTGGAAGAGGATCTGCACGCTGTTGGTTTGGGTTTCAATGCGTCCCGGGGACTTCTCTCCACAGAAAGGGCCAAACTCCCTATGGCCAGCTTTGATCTGCCAAGGGAAAGAAGAGTGGGTGGCTTGAGGGGGATCTTTGATCCCTGAGGATCGCTTCACCCTGAGGCTGATGGATGGGGCTGTGGTGGGGTCAGTGGGGCTTAAGCACCACGTGTTTGCGGGGCTGTGAACTGAAAGAGGGTCACCATTGGCTGAGAAGGTCAAAATCAGACATGGTAAGAGACATGGGTTCAACTGAGCACATGGCTCCTGCTGGCTTCATCACCCCCATTTAGACTGCGGCTATTTTGGTCCCATCACGAGGGCACCAGGGAAATAGGACAGGAGGAGCGTGCAGAGCCCAGCTCACCTTGATGTAGTCATAAGGGCAGGTCACCTCGGGGTGGTCTTCCACATCAAAGCTGTCCTCGAAGCTCAGGGTGATGAAAAAACCCTCCTCCAGCTCGATGCGGTATAGGCAGTCCGAGCTCTTGGGGTAGGGGCTGGGGAAGTCGGCGCTGGCGACCACCCCGCTCCTCTGGGTGTAGAGGTTGTCACTGCACTCCACTGAAACACAGCCATGGCTCTCTCAGGGCCCTGCCAGCCACATCCCAGCCCTGACCACACTCAGGAGCTCTCCCAGTGGAGTGGGGTCTGCCGGGTGGTCCATGGACCCTGGATGTGGGTCCATGCAAGGAGAACCTCACACAGCCAACCTCCAAATATACCTGTGGCATAGAGGGTCCTGGGCTGAGATCTAATCCCAGCTAATCTACATGATGCAGATTCAGAGCAGAGACTAAACCTTTTCATTTCTCTGACTTGAGGAGGTCTATAGGGCTTAGCTGAGGAGCATAGCCCATGGGAGAAACCACATCACCTTCCCCCACAAGAGGACTGGGGGCCTCGGGTGTTCTCCAGTCCCAGGCTATTGGTTTGTAGGGGAAGAGGCACTTTGTCCCTCCTGGCAGCAAGAGAGGACAGTTTTGCCTGTGTTTGGTAGGTCTGTTGCATGCTCAGGGACCCCTCTGTGTGACCGTCCCCACGTCCGAGCTGTGCCTGGGCAGTACCTTTGCAGGTCCTGTTGTCGGAGTGGAGGATGTAGCCGAACCTGCAGGAGCAGTAGTACCCGCCGATGTAGTTGTGGCAGTAGTGGTCACATGCCAGCTCCTCATCGCTTTTCTCCAGGCACTCATCCACATCTAGGATGGAGATAACAAGGAAGGGAGATCACCCTGCAGCATCACTCCTCGTGGGGACATTTGCCACAGCACTGAGAAATTAGTTGTCCCATATGGGACCATATGGTCACACAAGCACCCAGCGAGTACCATATGGCCTATGCGGTGCATAAGGACTTTTCTTGCTAGGGTCCCCAGGGCTGGCCTGGGGTGTGATCCCAGCAAATGTGTTGTGCGACCCTAGCAAGCCAGTCCTACGGGTTTAACTGGTGCTTACCCACAGCGGTGTAATGGGCATCGAAGCCAGTGAAGCGTTCCTCGTTGGAGAAGTCGGACCTGAACGTGAGCCCCATGTAGGGCCCTGGGGACAGGATCACTTGCTGGCCGGGGGCCTGCTCTGTGTCTGTCGTCTCTCTGCCACAGAAGGTTGCCAGCTCCTGGTCCTCAGCTTCAATCTGTTAGCAGAAAGAATGTGCGAGTGCTCGACAGGGCTCAAGACTTGTCCTCGGGGCTCTGCTGAGTGCTTGGAGTTTGACATGTCCCTGGGGTGCTCCCCAGTGCTGGTCACCTCTGAATTTTCTGCGTATGGGGCTGTGGGTGTCTGCAGAGAGCCTGGAGAGCCCATGGTGCTTTCCTGGGGGAGGTCAGGCTGGGCTTGGAGTCATGCTCTGCACCTGAGAGCTCAGGTCTCTGCCTGCGTTTGCCCAGCCTGTCCCCTGCCAGGGCTCAGCAGTGTCTCCATGGGGCTGGCTGCCCTTCTGGCGGCCTGTGATGGCCACAGCCTAAGAATACATCTCTGCACCTCTGGGTAGCCCGTCCTGCTCAGCCCTGTGCTGCCTTGGCCCTAAAAATCAATTTCCAGCCATTCCCGCTGCATTCTCCTCACCTTCTGCAGCCAGAATGCTCAGAGCACGGCAGGTCTGCCTCCCACTGCTCCGGCCCTCTGAGATGCCGTTAATGCAGTAAAGCAATTAAATGTTTTCTGCAAAATGAACACAGGGCTTCAGGTCTGCCTGCTCCTGCCTGTGGTCGCCCTCTGAAGCGGAGGCTGAGAGCAGGCAGCAGCCTGAATGGAGGGAGGAGCCGGGGGGTGTAAGGGGAGGGTGCAGGGAAGGAGCCTGTTTGGAAGGTGGGGTGAGGACGTGGGCAGGTGGCATGGGGATGTGAAAATCAGCCCCAGGCTATGTTGTACCTACTCTGAGCTGTTGGTACCCGAGATGCTCCCCATCGCCTTCTCCCTTGGCCCAAATGCTGATCCAGGCAGCAGCATCTGTGCTGCTGGGAGGGCGCTGGGACCCCAGAGGAGCCCCTGCCCATTGGTTTTGCATCCGCTCAAAGCAGCAGCTGTAATTTGGATGGTGTTTCTGCCCCCTGGGCTGGCTTGGACAAGCTCTGTCCTGTCTCTGCCACCCAGGGTCCCTGTCGGGTTCCAAACCTGCACTACCAGGCACTGTTTGGACTCAGAGCCACGTGCCCAGAGGGCTACAGGAGGGGACCAAGGGACCAACGTGTCCTGTCGCCATGTCAGCATGTTCACTAGCCTCTGTGTGCATCCCTTTAAAGCACAGCCATGCCCGTGCCTTCAAGCACTGGAGTACCTGTGGAAAACCCTCTATTTTTCCCTTGAAACCCCCTCCCTTCCTTTTTCCTCACCCTTTTCCCCAGGACTATTTCAGCAGTGACCCCATCTCCTTCAAATCCCATCCTCAGCCCCTGTCTCGACCCCAACCTCTCCTAGCTGGTTCCCAGCACCCTGCCTGCTTTCCCCCAGGAGATTTGAATATGAATAACCCCTCGGCTGAGGAATGCGATGAACATCACCAAGCCAGCTCCCGCCACTCATGCTCATGCCAAGCCAACGCTATTGAGGCCGCGATGAAGCGTGCAGCCCCCCAGCCCACGCCCGGGGAAAACAGCCGCCTGCTTGGGGACCCATGGGGCCCCAGAGGTGTTGCAATGCCATCCCTGGCTTGCGCGGCATTGGCGAGGCGAGACCCTCCTCCGGCTGCATCCCCGTCTCCTGGAGACCCCTGGTATGCGCCGGCTGGGGAGAGTCTGGGGCCGAAAGGGAAATTTCCCAGGGCTGAACAAGCAGGCGGAAACCCACTCACACCAGGGAAAGCCAACATGGAAATGGCAACTCAGCATGCCTTGACATTGCCTCCAGATATTTTCCATCCTCTCATACAAGCTGGAGCTGGCCAGAAAAGAGAGAGACTTTCCGATGATAAATTTTGAGAATTTGGAGAAAAAACATGCGCCCCGCAATGGGACAAAAACCCAACTGAATTTTTTTTCTTTTTGTGAAACAGTGTTCTGAAAAAAAAAAAAAAAAGGAAAACAAGTAATTTGGTATCCATCTGTTTTCAATCCCTTTGAAATATACTGTGGTGCTTCAGAATCTCTTTTAAATCTGAAAGCAAGATTGTTTTGAAATGAAATAGTGTTTCAGACTGAAAAACGGGAGCGTCATCACCAAAAGCGAAGGAAAACGGCATTTCGGCCCCGACACGCAGTCTTGGCTGCGGAAGCACGCAGCACGCAGCCTTTTCTGCAGAAACTGCTTTTTCTTAAGAAAAGCTGTGGGAAGGAGCAATTTCCAGCCAGTTCCTTCATGTGGGGCTGGTGGCTGTCACCTCTGCAGGGACACACGAGCCACCGTGCGAGTTCCCATCCCTCCCTTCCAGCCCCAACCGGTGCGGGATCTGCAGTGCAGCATCACCGATGCACAAGAAAACCTTCCTGCTGCCCTGCGTATTGTCCTGAGGATGCTCCCGCCATGGGGCCAGCCCCACCGCCACCCCCAGCATCCCTGGATACAGCCCCGGAGTGGCAGGATGAGGCCCGAGAGACCCTCGCTCTCTTCACCGAAGGTATCCACAGCCCCTTATCTGTGACGGGTCCCATGCCCCGAGCCACAGGGAGCAGAGACAGCCCTCCAGCAGTAAACTAAACAGAGAGGTCATCATCCCTGGTTAATATTTGCTGCTTCTGCTGAGGACTGTATACTTTTTCATAGATCATTTACATCCAGCGAGCAGGCTGGTAATTAAATCCTGGTTGTTTGTTTGGAGTTTCTCCCTCTCGGGTCACGATGTCGACGTTTTCACTAGAGAAGATGTGTCCCTGAGGGAAATATCAATTGCCGCAGAGAAATTCCCTATAAAAATACGCTGAAAGAATCCTCCTTTGAAAAATAAAATATAGCGACACTCTCGTGCCTCGAATTTACCCTTGCCACAGCCTCCTGCCATCTTCCCTGTTTCTGCTTGCCTCCTCATTCCCTCGTTAAGATTTCTGCCCCTCTGGATGGAGAAAGATGCAGGTCCCACCCCTGCTGTTGCTCTGTCCCCCCACATTTTGGCTTGGGCTGTGGCTAAGAGAAGCGGTGACCCAAGCTGTGTGGCCCCACTCTGTCCAATATTGATTTCCCCCTTTGGAGCAAGAGGCGGGAGCTGGGGTGCCCTGGCTCGGCAGCAAACGCTGCCGCAGGGCATGGGCTGCTGGGGATGCTGGAGCAGCGATGCTCCGGAGATGCCTCCTGCAGCGGGTGGGTTAATGGAACACCACGAACACCAAGGGGAATTTGGCCCGGCGGTTCAGTGTCTGCTGCCGGAGAGGAGCAGGCAGCCGGCAATACGGAAACGCAGCCGCCAACCCCCCTCCCCTTCCAGCCCTCCAGGAATGCACTAATTGGACTGATGAAGGCCAAACATACCACTTGTAATATATATAAATGGCTCATTAGGCAGAGGAATCGCAGCGCCGGGCTGAAGACACTGGGAACATGACATGGGGAGGAGACACTCAGAGACAGGGAAGGGCATGAAACAGCCCCTGCCGAGCTGCCTTGCAGTTTGAGTGCACGCAAGAAGGCAACACCCAGATGAAGGTTTTTTTTTTGTTTTTTGTTTTTTTTGTTTTGTTTTGTTATTTTTTTTCAAAATGACTGCTGCTGCTGCTGACTGTTGGAATGGGAATGGCAGGGATGGGACAGCCCCAGCAGAAGCCTCCACCTAGGTCTCCTGGAGATCCTCTCCCTAACATGCATACGTCCTCTCCCTGATATACATTAAGGGTCCTCTCCTGTGCAAATGTGCACCTGAATTTCCACGGGAACATACACGGCAGCTGTGCCGTGGGGGAAAGGGTAGGATGGCTGGTTTGCCCTGCTGTGGACTTGGCTCAGCGTCTGCAGACCGACCCCTCCTGTGGGTTGCTGCGTCCTCGTGCCCTATTTCTGGACCAGGCTTGTTTCCTGGGGGGGCTGGGGGTGCGAGGAGAGCCCAGGTGGGATGCTGGTGTGCTGATGGAACTGCTGGCTCGCTCCCATGCCTGTTCCTCCTCCTTCCCCTGCACGGGGGGGTGACTGTGGCCCCCAGCGGTGAAAAGGGTGGCTGGTGCCACCAGACTCCTCTGCACAGAGCACATGGGATGGGAAGGACGAGCAGCAAAGCCCCGGGACCTCCCCTCCTTCCAGCTGTCTCCCAGGATTTGAAGTGCTCCTCTTGGGATCCCACACCCCCAGGGCACGGATTACCCCCCTGGCTGAGGCCGGCTGACAGCGCCGAAAGAGGATACTCTTCTCCTGACCCCTCAGTTCATGCCAAGCCCTGATTTATGCTTTCCCCCCC
The DNA here is from genome assembly GCA_008711295.1 of Anarhynchus alexandrinus. Classification (NCBI taxonomy): domain Eukaryota; kingdom Metazoa; phylum Chordata; class Aves; order Charadriiformes; family Charadriidae; genus Anarhynchus; species Anarhynchus alexandrinus. The sequence continues at coordinate 2,147,756 of VUYV01000074.1, forward strand.
CTCCTTCGAGCAGAGGAAGGTGTAAATGGCTCCCGTGCACTCTTCTCACAGCCTCAGGCTGGGCATGCACTGCTCTGAATGCATCATCGAGCTCCTTCCCTGGCCTCTGCCAGTGCCGTGTTGAGCACCAAGGGTGTCCCTGGGGACAGTGCCACCGAGCACTTGGCACGGCGCAGCACACAGCCCTGCCCCATGTGAGCCGCCCGCCGCAGGGTATGGCACACTGCAAGCCCAGGACACTGCCTGCAAAGCCAATCTGCTATAAGCCAGAAATGCCACACCAAACCTCAGGGGAATATGGCTCCAACCCATCGCAGATCTTTCATAATCCCCCTCCCCGAGTGCCGCTTCCCAGGGCAATGGCACTAGCTGATGCTCTGCCTGCAGCCCTGCCTCCACGACTTGGCCCATACACCTGTTTTCTCCTCACCAGTCCCTCACTGGGGCCGACAAAAGCTTCCTCCTGCGCTCAGTTGGGCCCCTGGCCACCCTTGAGCAAATTTATTTGCAGTCACTGGTTTCGCTTGAGATGCTTGCCCAGCTCCTGGGCACCCACACATGGGGTTAGCAGGAGTCCTGCCTGGGTGAGCACCTGGTGGCACAGATCCTCCCTGAGAACATGGGTGTGAATAGGAGCTGCAGAAAAGTGTCCCAAGTGCCACACGCGGGCAGGAGCCTGAACACAACACGAAGACATGCATCCGAGGTAGACTTGGGTTGTGTCAGGGGAGATGGGACCCACTGGACCCACCTTTGTGGGGATCCACCTTTCACAGACCCCTCTGCCCTCCTGCCCCCATGCACAGTTGGAGACACCCATCACAGATGGCCCCCGGGCTTGAAGGAGCGAAGGGGTGAAGCCCCTGTGGCACGGGCTGAAATCTGACAGGTCTCAAGCATGTGCCATCCTGAATCAGGACCCAGTGGTAGGGATCGGGGTGAAGAGATGTGACCCCATAAGGATCGTGAGCCAGCATGGACTTGCCATGGGCTGACTGGGGGGAAATTTAGGAGCTGGTCCCAAGCCCTCAGGGGCCCATTTCATTCCAGGGCTTGACCAAGCAATGTGCAAAACCTCATGGACAGGACCCCAGGCTCAGATCTCCCTAATAAGCTCAGGGATTTACTCTTAAATGCCCTTCAGAAGTCAGGATTTCATCTCCCATCTCTGGCCCTCCACTGGGATTTCATCTCGGAGCTCCCTGCCTCTGACACAGCACTTCTCAGTGACACCAGTCAAGTCACTTAACCTGATTTCCCGGTCATGGCCGTGGCTTTCAGGGTAGCCCGGACCAGTGCTGGAGACTTGTGTGAAAAAGTGCTCAGTGCTGGGTGACCCCAGAAAGAAGCTGGGCAAACCACGGTGAGACCCCCTACAAATGAGGAACCCCCAAATCAGCTCCTTGGGGACAGTGATGAGCTGGGCAGAGCTTGCTGAGGAGCAACGTGGAGGGCAGGAGCTGAAAGCCCAGCATGGATGGCTGCTCCTTGCCCGTCCCCCTGGGCCCTGGCAGGTGGCTGAGGGTGGCCATCCAAAACCTGAGGAGAGGCTGTGTCCTACGTGCCGGGGCCTGGAGCTCGGCTTCCCAAGGCTGGTGCGGCAGGTGCTCCCTACCTGCATGGGGCTTCTTCGGGCGGGTATTTTGGAGGTGGCTGTTCCTCCCGTTCCTCCTGGCTCCCTTCCTTCCTGAAGCACCATTCCCCCTCTCTGCCATCCCCGTTTGCACAAACAAGCCTCCTGCCTTGGAGCATTTCTTTAGGAGCCATGTTCTTTTTATATATATACACACAGGCACGCATATATGTGTATATATATAAATAAACAGCTATTGTTTTAATTAGCCATTGTTTCAGAGCTCTGGAAACTGTTCCCTTCTGAAGACCACCCCGAAGGCAGAGATGTGCGCGGGTTTACAGCTCAGCTCGCCCTGAGCTTTGCCACTCAGGAAGACTTTCTACGCTGCTTGAGATCTCGGGCGCGTGGGCAGCCAAGGAGGAAAGGAAAGCGAAGGCCAGAGCATGGTGGCTTTCTGTCTCTCCTGAGCTGGGCCCCCACCTTGCATCAGGGCTGTTCAGCCCCCATTTTGACCTCCTTCTTATGGCAGTTAAGATGATGGAGACCCTGATGGAGAGCCCGGTCAGATCTGTGGTCACAACAAACAAGAAGGTGTTTCTTCACACACACACACAGAGGCATAGAATCACATATTTAACCTGTGCAACTCTCTGCCACAGGATGGTGCAGAGATTAAAGTCACCCGTGAGTTCAGAAAGCAAAGTTCATGGAGGGAGAATCCACTGAGTGCCATCGAATGCAGAGATACCACCTGTGGGCTTTCTGAGCATCTTCACTGGGACTGGCAGAGTATTACAAAGAAGCACCTATATGTGTTGGGTCCACACTTATATTCTATAGCCATGCATTGTTGGCCGCTGCCAAAGAGCGGGCTGACACTGTTTTTACATCTCGCACTGATGCAGGCAGAGGCTGGACACACACACCCAAGGAAGAAAATAGCCATGGAGTCATTTGCTGCTCTCGTTAATGTTTTCTAAGCTGGTGGTTTAGCAGCACTAAGATCGCACCCCTACCCAGCAGAGTAGCCTACAGATCTCCTATAATCCGTCCATTTTCAGCACTTTTCAAATGTAATTCTGTGGTGGAGGCTCCGCAAGCTGAGTTACAGCCCCGAGCAAATTTATACAGCTGAGATCTAAATCCCTGTGAAAAATACCGCCTTCTTATGGAAATCCAGCGGCAGGGAGAGCTATGGTGCCAAGTTGGCACCATGGCTAAATAACAGGGAGCCTTATGAAAAAGGAAAAATGAGCAGGGGGTGAAGGGTGGGAGGAGGGGTAAAGCTTGGAATGGGGAAAGTTTCCAAGAAATCCGCTCCTTGAGCTTATTGGGTTTTTAAAGCAATATATCTCTATATATGTCCCTGGCCCTTGTGCTTGGAGAAGATCCAGGAGAAGCAGAAAGAACTAATCAAACCTCAATGAGAGCTGTTAGTAGCAGAATGAGTGCCAGCACAAAGGGGAAATTAAAGCAGTGAACAACAGATCCTAGAGGAAAAAAACACACAAACGTTTGCTTTGTTTTCTTAGGGCAAGAATAAAATAATAATTTCAATTAGCTGGCAACTAGCACCAGGGCTGAGTTCTGCGGTTCCAGACCTGGGTGCAACTTCCACCTGCCTCTGTGTGGAGGGGCAGGGTGAGGCTTGTGCCAGGCGATGGGGGAAGGCATGTTCAGCCAGGGAAACCTAGAAAGCACCTGCTTGCTACTGCTGGTCTGCTAGAAAGCATCGAACTTGACCAAGTTCAAAGATACAGAGAACCCAGCTTGTCCTGGATGTGAAGGAGAGCCCTGCTTGGAGAATCTGTGGTGCAAGAGGCAAAGGATGCTCTGTGGCACTGCAGTGTGCGGCCCACCACAGTTTCTGATGGGTTACTGCCCAGCAATGAAGCAGACTGAAATCTTTTGTGGTTTTGGCCATGACAGCTCCCTGGGAACCTCCATAGCTTGTTTGGGCTGCAGGTATTTAACAGCAGCAGCCCCGAAATTTGTATCTCAGCTGTGAAACGGGTTTGCATTGAACCCAAGGCAGCCTTTGGGTCTGTGCCTTGTGGTTTGCGGGAGGCTCTGCTTGCAGACCCCAACTTGCAGCTCAGGTCTAACCTTTCCCTTTTGCTCCCTGGGGGCTGGACAGGGTGTCCCAAGAGCCTGCAAGCTGCGTCCAGGAATCCAGGCTGGCTGCAAGGTGCACCCATGGCCATAGCCTGGCAAAGGGTGCCCAACTTGGGGGTCCTGGCATGGGGTTGGCATCAGAGTGGCACAGGCTGTGGGATTAGGCACAGGGGCTTCATCAGCCCGTAGGTGTGTAAATCCCATTGGGTCCAATGTGAATTAGGTGCCCAAATACTTTCAGAAATCTGGTCCTCCGTGGGTAAGCTCTGAATCTGGTGTCCCATGGTTAGTCCAATGGACGTTGTAAGCTTACCTGTGCTCTCCCCATTGTCCGTGGGACTGACAACTCCTGTGCCCAATAAATGGGGAAAACCACCTTGTTCCCAGCTTTGCCAGCACTACCCTCTCTCAGCTGGCCAGACAGGTCTGCTGTCTACCCGATCATCTGCCCCGTGATATCACAGCTCACCTTCACATAGTCGTATTCACAGAGGTAGGATGACTCCAAGTCAAAATGCATGAAGTACAGCTTGATTTTAAATCCATCAGGCACAGAGATGTTCCATGTCACTTCTGAGTCGCTGGGATAGGAATCGGGGAAGTTGGGAGACTGGATCTCCCCAAACATGTCTGTCAGCTCGACGGCATCCGCCACGCAGAGCAGCAAGGCACAAAAGGACCAGGTCAGGGGATACCTGGAAAACACATGTGAGGAGATGAAATGAAACTCTGGCAATGCCAAAACCTTTTGAGGGCTCAGTCTCTTTTCCCAAGTGGGTCGTGTAAGGTCACACACTCGAAACGGCTGGGAGAGGAGGTGCAGCACTGTGTCACCATGAGCAAACGCCCCGCCAAGCCACAGGGAGGTGGAGGTGAGGGTGGGAGCTGCACGTGACTCCCAGGAGGGGAAAGCCTCTTTGAAAGGTGGGTGACGCAGGCACCACGCGTGATGCAAAGGCACCTCCACAGCTCCCAGCCAGCTCTGGGCAGTGTCAGGAGCTCGGTGTTTCTCGTGCTTCTGTGAGCAGCAGCTGCTGGCAACACGTCCTTTAACTAATGAGGCTCTGATGGGCAAATCTTCCTTTAATGGAAGAATAAACATAAGGATGCTTAATAAAATAATGACGCTTTCTAAATCAGTTTAATGAAAGCATCATGGCAATAACTGCTAAGTATCATTATTATTATTACTGCTTAGCCTCATCCTGCCAAATTGGGATCGCTGACTCTCAATAAACAGCACATGTCTTTGCAACTGGGCAAGGATGGTCCACAGACCCAGCAGTGTAACCCAGCATGTTACTCTCCGCTCTCTTCTCTTCTCTTCTCTTCTCTTCTCTTCTCTTCTCTTCTCTTCTCTTCTCTTCTCTTCTCTTTCTCTTCTCCTCTTCTCTTTTCTCTTCTCTTCTCTTCTTCTCTTCTTTCCCTTTCCTTTCCCCCTTTCCTTTGTCCTTTCCTTTCCTTTCCTTTCCTTTCCTTTCCTTTCCTTTTCTTTCCTTTCCTTTCCTTTCCTTTCCTTTCCTTTCTTCTTTTCCTGTTCAGTTCTTAGGGTACAACTCACCCCAGATGGAGAAGCACACAGAGGTTGAGATCCTTAGAGATCTTTTGTCGTCAAACTCAGCTCTTAAAAAATCTCAGCCTGAAGAGTTTGTCCCAACTCATTACCAACTTGTTTGTCCCAGAGGAGGGCAGACGGGACAGGTAAATCAGTGGCAGTCCACCTGACCTCGCACCAGCCTTGAGCTCCATTTGAGCATGAAAGTGAGCATAAACCGAGTATTTCTCCGCGCGAGGGGAGAAGACCGCCTGTGCTGGAGGTGCAAACACAAAAGCCTGTGCCATTGCATGGGACCCAGAAAGAGGAGCAGACCTCAGGCTCTTTACACCCGGTGGAACGCACAAAGGAGAAGAAACATGCAGGAAATTAGAGCCATTAGAGATGAAAATTTCCGCTTTCTAAAATAGGTACTGAGGCCTGGCAAAGGCTTGTAGGTGTGTATTACAGGCGCTGGAACTACTCGCATGTACACGTACACCCGGTTTCAAAATCAAGTCTTGATTTAGGTATGCTGGTGAGGAAATTGAAGCTATGTAAGTGGATTTTTTTTTAATCTGTCTGTGTTCTTTCAAAACCAGGGCAGTAGATTTCTGGGGCTCATTTGTGTAGTGCCATCACTTTTCCCAGCTCTTTATTACAAAAGCAAAGTTAAGGGGAGCTGAGAAATTTGCATCGATTTTTCTTTCAGAGTGAGGTTGAACATGCTTTTTTCTGACAGCTTGTCTGAAACCACAAAAATGTGTGAGGGGAAAATCTGTTTCTCCTCTGGTCAGAGTACATGCACGGGGCTGGATGCTCAGCCGGTGTAAATGGGCATCGCCTCCTCGACTTGAACGGGCCGTTTGCCAGTGCAACTCTCTGCTCTCCCTTTAAACAGGGGAGGCAAAACAACATCAAACTTCTTCCTCATGCCAGGAAAGTCTTAACCTCACGTAAAAGTGATAAATGACCGTGGCGTGCCCAGAAACCTGAAGCCCGTGCAGCACGTTCAGCCTCACTTGTATCTTTTGCCCATGGACCACACCAGAGTGATATGCCCAGGCTGCGTGCCCATCACCCGAGGCTCCCTTCAGGCTCTGCCGGGATGCCGGCACGCAAACCGAGCTGTAGCACGAAGCCGAGGCATGAGCAACGCCTCGTTCGCTCACGGATGGCGAAACCAAAAGCCACGGTCATCAGAGGGAAACCTTCCCCAGTGGGATGGCCCCCCTGCCCAGCCGTGCCCCGAGACCCCAGCGTGTGGGACTCCGGGGTCAGCCCGTCGCGGAGGTTACTCACCTCATTTTGCTGCCGGGAGGGTTTGCCGGTGGGTTTGGTGCGGAGGATTGCCGGTTGGTTTGGGAGGGACGGCTTTGCCTCCTTCCAAACGCTCCGCTGTCCGCCTTATCTCTGTCCGGAGATTTGTGAGCGTGTGTGCGCCTATGTGTGTGTGCGTCTGGAGTTGTCTGGCATTTTCCATGCAGGTCACGCCTTCCCCTGCCTGCAACCGTTCCCCACATCCCCACAGGCAGGCAGGCAGACCTGCCTGCATTGGAACCGTCCTCCCCGCCGCCCGCCCGCCCGCCGCTCCCTCCTCTCCCGCCGCGGAGCTGCCCGTGCGCTCCAGCAACAGCCGCGGCATTCAGCGAAGTTTTTGTCTTCCCTAATCTCCAGAGTTTTGTGTGTGTGTGCCCATGCACATTGTGTTTCTCTCTTTTTTTTTTTTTTTNGGTGGTGCTGCAGCTGGGCTCGGGACTTGCTTTCGGCTTCTCTGCTCCGTGCTGTGCAGCGTTTGGGACGGGAATCTGGTTTCCAAGAAACTTTCAAGTTGTGACAATCCGAATAAAATCAAGACCTAGTCTGCAGCTTCCTGCAGAACTGGGGAATTGCTGGGTTCAGCGTTTCGTCCCAGGGCAAATGAGCAGCTTTAGATGTGGACTCTGTTCAGGAGCAAGAACTTTAAACACTAAAGTTACAGATTTTGAGCGTGACTCCCTCCTGTCGAGGAAGCAGGTAAAACCATGAACACTCCCCACTGAGCCACAGGAGATTAATTTCCCTTCCCTGTGCCAGGCACAAACCAACCCAAACCCCTCTTGTCTGCATAGCTAAGTGGGAAGAAGATCTATTTGCGCTGCAAACAAGGGAATTGCCCGTAGGAAGTCAAAGGATGCAAGTGAGTCCTTCATCCAGAAATGACACCCGTGGAGACATGAAGAGCAAAACTTTAATGGTTGTTTACCAACTTCAGCTTGAGCTGGTTAATGTAAACCCTGCAGACATCCACTGGCAGGCACGGATACACATGCGGCGTGTTAAAAGGCACACACAAAGAAGAGCAGGGAAGAGGCAGGGAAACAGGGATGTGTTGGCACCACTCCTGGAGCAGCAGCTCCCAGCCCTCCCCGGACTCCCCAGCTCGCTGATGTCAGGCTGCGGCACTGCCGTTAAAGGGGCGATGTTAACTCCAGCCTCTGCAGCGGCTGCTGCCCCTCCAGCCATCCCAGAGAAGCTGGGAGGGAAGGGGATAGAGTGAAGAAGAAAGGGCTTTCCTCTTTTTCCAGTTCTTGCCTTTGTGCTCTGGGGGGTGACAGTTCCTTGGTTTCCCGTGCAGAAGGCGCTTCTCTTGCTCCTCTGGGTCTCTGGTTCTGTGCTGGGGAAGAAATGGTACCTAGGAGGCTCAGTCGAGTAACACAGAAAAATATGAGTGGAAAAGCACTAGAAAAATAGCAGAAAGGCTCTGGGCAAAGGGAAGATCTCAGTCTGCCATTATTTGTAGCTCTATTTGGGAAGTTTTAACAGCTCATCACCACACAGACACAAGCTCTCACTCATGTTAACACACCCAGGCAAGCTGATCAAACTAATTAATATGTAAGCAATGTGTCAAATGCAAGGCTTTATTTTTGCAGGCAAGTGTGGTCTTGTCTGAGCCCCGAATACATTGTGATCTATTTTTTCCCTGCCTGTTCTGCAGGGTGGGTCCTTCATACACTCATTTTTCCATCACGACAGCCTTCTATAGCTTTTTGGAACAGTTTTTTTGGAACTTTAATTCTGAAGTGACATTTTCTTTGCCTGCCGATGCCTCCTTCAAGCCAGATCACCGAGGGGCAAAGTCTGTGTTTACACTGTGAGGCTGGCCTGGGACACGTGAAGAAGCAACAGAAGCTCCATGTGTTTTTGGACCATGTTGCTGGGTGTAACATGGGCTTAAAGCATCCACGCTGACCCTGGAGGCTCTGGAGGGCAGGAGAGGATGCCCGAGAGGAATGTCATTGTAGATCCCATCAGCAGCCCTCTGAGCTGATTTTCCTGCCAGACTGCCATATCCTGGGGGGTTTCCTTGCCCCAGTGCTTGTCCCCATCCACCAGCCTCCCAAACCCCTTGGTGTGCAGAATCATAGCTTCCTGCAGGCTCACACTGACCAGCTCAGGGATCGGGGTTTTTCTGGCCATATTTGACCTGAGACAGTATGGGCTCCTACAGAAAGTTGGGAGGCAGTGGTTGAATGGCCACAACATCATTTCTGTTGTCCCCAAGTGTCTAAAGCTATCTGCAGCCTCATGCATCCCCGTTCCCTCCTGCTCCAAACCCCAGCCCCAACACCTGTAGTGTCCCAGTCCTCTCCTAAGTGGCTGTCTCCAATCCAGTCCTGTCAGAGCTCTAATTAGCTGGCCTGGGTAATTGCACTGCCTCCCTCAGTTGCAGCAGATCAGCCCCAATGGACTCTGCACCCCACTGCTGCTGTGGGTCTGGGGCTGCCATGCAGGCGTCTCCCCACTGGGCTGCAGTGCCGCCTGGCAGTGGTGTGGGCTTGGCACTCCAGGTTGTCCCCGGCCTCTGTAGCAATATAAACTGTGGAGTCTGCTGGCAGGGAGACAGACAGGGGCCCACAAAGGGAAGGTGGTGGAGAATCTGCTCCAGCTGCAATGCCTTCTCCAGCATTATTCCCACCTGTCTGAGAGGAGGGTCCACTGTGGCCAGGCCTGGCCACTCACACGGCTGTGTGAAGTGCCCACCAAGATTAAAGGCAAAAAAAGGTCACTGAGAGGAGTGCCTGGCCAGGCCGGGTGCCAGGCAAGGGTCACCTTGTCTCATGTATTCTGTTACCTGCCCTTTACCTAAAACATCAGGCTAACGCGGAGCTATATCAGTGATGTCAGGGATGTTGAGTCTTGTCCCAACCTTACTGGGGGACTTGCAAAAATGTTATCTGAGGCCTCACCACGCAGTAACAGGAGTGGGCATACCCAGTCTTTAACGAGGAGTGTTTTCTTCCCCAAGTGCTGATGGGACAGTGGAGTTAGACTGTGACAGACCAGCAGACAGACTCGGACCTGCTTTCTCACCAATGTCTTCCATACTTGAAGAGGTCACCCCTGGAGTTACCTCTGCCTGTCCGTGATGCTCGCCAGGGATTGAGCTCAGCAGTGTTATCCAAAGCATTTCTTTAATGCTGGGGTCAATTTCACCTCCTGGAAATAATACCCCTACATTCAGTGGAGTTAGACAGGGATAAAACATCTGTGAGGGATAAATGTGGCCCTGCAGGAATAAGACTGTGGGGTGAATCCACAGATGGTGTAAATGATCCCACACTGAACACCAGTGTCATGCAAGAGCTTGTGGCCCTTCTGCCCCCTGGGCCAGGCCAGCACAACCCACACCACAGCCTCCCTCAGGCCCTGTATTGGGCACATTGCAACAAGCGCACTGCTCCTTGGCACGATGCATGTGTCAGGGACAAAAGTTCTGGCAGATCCTGTGCCTCGACAGAGCTGTAACATCTCTCCAGCTCTGCTTCCCCCTGGATGTTGGAGGAGACCCCATCCTCCAGGAGATGTAAGCTCTGCTCCTGGTGTCTCTCCTCCATCCTTCAGGAGAGGCAAGCCCTGCTCCTGGCATCTCTCCTCTGGCTCAGATGGGTTCCTGGAGCCCCCTCGTGGTTCTTAGCACTGACGAGGTCCCACCAAAGCCATTCTTAGGGAGCTGCTGATGGGGCTCACAGCACCCTGCTGCACATTCTTTTTGCAGCCCCAGTGCTTGGGAGGCAGCGAAACCCACCTTGGGAATGACACTGGGGGACAGGGCATGGAGGTGACAACAGAGACTGAACAGAGCAGATAGTCCCGTTACAAAGCATCTCCCTGCTTTGTGAGCCTGGCAGGAGACAGGCCCTTCAGCAGATTTGCAGTCCCCTGCCCCGGGGTCTGCTGCACTGTGCGCTGTGACAGTCCCAGGTCGAGGTGGCCACAGCCCAGACGTGAAGTGGAGGAGAGGGAGGATGTACGGGCATGGGAAAGGGGGGATGTATGACAATGGGGAAAAGAAGGAACATGGAGATGGGGAAAGGAAGCGCACAGAGGTGGGAAAAGAGGCTGTAGGATGATGGCAAAGGGAGGCTCTGTGGAGAAGAGGGGAGAGCAGTTTTCCTTTCACAGAGACGGTGAGCGGGGGAAGGCTTGCTGTCCGGCAGATGGGGACGTCCCTGTGTCCCACGAGGCCCCGCATGCCACTAGATGGCACTTGAATCTCTGCTTGGGGAGGTTGGCGGGGACAGCGGACCGAGCGCGGTGTGACACGGGGATCCCCCGGGCAGTTTCAAAACTGCTCCTTGCAGGCAGTTCCCACGGGTAATTCTGCCCTGTGGGCTGGATAAGGAGAAATTTTAGAGGTGGGATGGCTTTGGGGGACAGATGAGTTGCCCCCAGCTTTCCCTTCCTGTCCCTGGGCCACGCTGGCCCTCCTCTGGCATTTGCCCCACGGGAAGGCTGATGCCACAGCCCTTTGCGGAGGTAACTCGCTGAGGTAGCACACAGCATGGACTAAAAGGTACCCAAAAAAAAAAAAAATATCTAGCGCACTATTAGCACAGCCCAGTGGCTATTTGCAATAGATCAATGCTTCGTTTGACTGCAAGAGAAAATCAGATCCATAACACTGTGGATGGAAATATTGACCCTTCTTTTTCCCCTCTGCTCTGCCCCTATGTGCACACCGTGAGACACAGGTCACGGGGCGCACCCTGACTGTCAGAGCCCGTTCATGACTGATATGAGATGATTTGGATTGTTTTGGCAACCTGGTATTCCCTCCTCTGCTGAGACTGGGGGATGCTTGGGGAAGCCCAAAAGGGTGGAGAGAAGAAAAAAATGCATATAACACTGAAACAAAACCAGAGATATCAGAATGTTGTGTCATGTATTGGCCCAGTCAAATGTATTTTCTCCTACTGCTGAGTCCCAGCCACTGCATCACTGGTTCTTAACAGCTCCTAAAGCTGTGACTTTGTGCTGGTATTTAACCATGTGTGCTGGCCCTGACTTTGGTGGGTATTTTGGCATTGCTCCCCTTTGTATTTCACTGGGAGGGAAGCCCCTAAATGCTTTTGAGAGTGTGAGATTTGAGGTGCTGATGCATTGTCCACCATGATGGGATACAGGTTTGGCTGTGCCTATGCCACTCTTGAAGGACAGGCACAAGACCTGTGAAGGGTTTAGGCATTTAGTTCCCATGGAGGCAGGCATCAGAGCATCCCTTGCGCACCTTTGAGAGAAAAAGACCCGTGAAACGTTTTTTGATCAGTCTGGAGGAAAGCTGGGGCAGGGACAGGCTTTGAAGCCTACAGTCCTGCTTCACAGCCCGATGCCCCATGCCTTCCCCAGTCCAGGGCAGCTCTTGGCATGGGAAGGGTTCTGTTTTCCATCCCTAAGCGCCCAGACCCAGCACCCTTTACTTGTCCAAGCCCTTTTCTCAGTGGAAAGCAGGTCACTGGGGAGCTCTGGACCCTATGATGGTCCCACTGTGACCAATCCCTCTCTGTGCAAACCAGTGTCCTTTTAAAAGGCAGCGCGCAGTTGTAATGCTTTCAGACAAGCCCAAATCGCTGTGATTTCCCCCTGACCGAGCGGCCATGAAATTGCAGCGGGGGCAGAGCGTGGCGTGACTGAAGTGATTACGCGGGTGGCAGGGGATGATAGCAAATCCGCGGCGTTGGAGGGGACTGCACGCTGTGCCGTGCTCCCGAGCACAGATAACATGAGCCGGCTGAGCTCAATCAACATTTTGTTTGCAGGACCTTGCTTCCCTGGGCAAAAAAAAAAAAAAAGGAAAGACCCAGAAAAATGTCAGAGCATTGTTTCCTTCTCTTTTTTTAATTTCCAAAAGCTTGGCCTGGCTGAAGCTGGTGGGTGTTGAACCATGACGTGAGTCATTGCTGGCCCTGATGGCACTGGCCCCTGCTCACAAGCCCAGGGTTCACTGTGATTCCTGTAGCTCATAGCTCCCAGCATTGGGGTCTGCAGGCCCTGTTGTGGGTGTGTTACTTTCTGCCCTAAATACAGCCTCTTTCTCTTCTTAGGAAGCCTGAAAAGCAACAGCCTGGGGAACCCAAAGCTTCCTACCACCAGAGGAGATGGATGCCCATTTTCCCTTGGGACCAATAGACCCTTCAAAGCTCCCCCAAGGGGAAGACCTCCCTACTGGGTTGCAGCAGTCATTTCTAGATGTGGTGGTGCAGTCTGCGATGGACATGGAACCCTGCAGGTCTTTGCTAGCTGCAGTGGTGAACGATCCTGTCCCTGCAGGTGACGTGCTGGGTCTGCCTGCCCACTGGGGTCTGGAATAGGGTGGCACCAGGTAGGATAGTGACCATGGAGCTATTCACCATGAGTGGTGGCTCCCGGTGGTGCCATTCAGTCCTTGATGGAACAGGGGTGGGAAGGGGATTTGCTGTGTGTCACTGGGGCTGGGGACAATGCCCATGCTTTCCATGGCCAGTGCATATTTATGCTGCAAGCCCTGTCTGTCCCCTTGGTAGGAAACATTTTCAAGTCTGGCGGTGTTGGTATCATGATGTTGGCTACCCCAAGCCACATGGCCTGGAAAGAAAAGTACCCAAGTAAGGTCTGGTGTATGGAGAAATGACACTGTGACATCCAGTGCTTCTGGACTTGGTGAGATCAAAACTGATGGCACCCCCCCTGTGCTGAACTGGTTGAGTGATGAGGCAGCTCTTCCTATACAGGTGCCAATGCCAAGTGACTCATTTGCTCCCAGCCAGGAGTGGAAACATCCCCTGCTGCTGCCAGCGTGAGAAACCCCCATTTTTGCAGGGCCTTTCAGTTGCTCTGGGAATCATCCCTCTTGCTTCTGACATGTGGCCGCCTCTGGCGTGGGACATGGCAGCTTAGAACTGCTCAGGCTGGAAGGCAAATACAGGTGTTTGGGGGGCATGGCATGGCAAGAAGAAGGTGTCTCAGACAAGTCCTTTGGTCATTGATGCACAGCCTGTTACTGTTGAAGTGACCCCCAGGTCCCCTCAGGCACAGCTGGATGTGTGTTTTGTCTGAGAAGCTGCACCTCATACACAGCGTGGCATCCATGGCAGGGGCTCAATGTCCCCTACCTCAGTTTCCCTCGGTGTCACTTTCTCATGGTGAGGATGACTGTCAGGGCATGCGAGATGCTCTGGCCTTGGAAGGGCCAAGCCATTAGTCATAATGGCAATACAAATGTTGAAGTCATTGCTCCGCTTAGTGATAAATATGCTTCCCAGAGCTGCTGCCTTTAATGTGGCCAGCTGAAGGGCCAGCTGTCCCAGCCCTCCAAGCACCCCCATCCAGGGAAAGTCTGGACGTTTAACCCTTCCACTGACCATCCCTCGGAGCAGCAATATAAAGAGTGAAAACTCGTGGCGATGTACAGTCTAGGAGAGGACTCGGCAGAGGAGGGATGCAGGGAGAGGTCTGCCAGCTGTTTGTCTGCCTCTGTGCGTTACTCCAACCAGTCCAGGAGCAGTCATTCTTCATGTGGGCTGCATGGGTCTCACTGTGGAGTATTATCGACAAACACCAGCTCTGCTCTTATTAACAACCTGTTAATCATCCGCCACCTGTCGTTAGGAGGTGTGCAGAGACCCCGCGAATGGCAGGCAATGCATAACAAATTCTTTAGGCTGGAGGGGGAACACAGCTTATAGATCATATAGCTGGAGACAGGAGTGCTGGGTGGATTTTAGCAACCCACCTGCATTTATGAGACCCAGCAATGGGCCATTAGTTACCTTCAAAATCTGCTGTGGCTTGTGCTTTTATTCAATGTTATTCAAGTCACGTTTCGGTTCTTACTCATACCCCAACCACCCCTTCCAAGACACAAAAACTCAGCTGACGATGAGATGAGCCGTAGGTTTGGGAAAAGCAGACGTTTGTTAGTCCTGAGGGCAGCGGCTGGCAGAGAGGGATGGTGCCCTGGGCTGTATTTGTGGAGAGCAATTTCTGCATTATTCATTCATGAGTGAACTCTTTGGAGTGTATTTGGGCACAAAAAATGATACCGAATATTTCTAGCATCGCAAAACTATTTCCACACAGGTGATTTCACTCTCTGTCAGGATGTGGCCACTTCTGGGGCAGAGTACAGGTACCAAGAGCACATTACCAGTGCAGAAACGAAGTGGGGGCACAGCAGTGAAGGGAGAAGTCTGAAGCCAGAGCCTCTCTGAGACACCATCAGGCAGTGACCCAGGCACACCTATGCCCTTGCTTACAGACAGAAGAAATTTAAACATCAGTTTTACACCTCAGAAAAAGCTCTGCAGCCTCAGGACATGGCTTAGGACTGTGCTCCTGTCGCAGACCGGGGTGCTGAGGGTGGCTGGAAAAAGGGGTTTAACGCTGCTCGCTGGTCTGACTCAGGTGCACTGGATTTGCCTGGGGACCACTTAGAGAGAGCCTGGAAATTGCATAAGTAGCTACAGAGCAGCTGGGGGTTGTGTTGTTATACTGAGCCCTGGGAGGGCTTTCTTATAGAATCATAGAATTGTTTTGGTTGGAAGAGACCATCAAGTCCAACCATTAACCTAACACTGCCAAGTTACCACTAAGCCATGTCCCTCAGCACTACATCTACACATCTTTTAAATACCTCCAGGGATGGTGACTCAACCACTTCCCTGGGCAGCCTGTTCCAATGTTTGATAACCCTTTCTGTGAAGAAATTTTTCCTAATATCCAATCTAAACCTCCCCTGAGTGCAACTTGAGGCTGTTTCCTCTTGCCCTGTCACTTGTTACTTGGGAGAAGAGACCAACCGCCACCTTACTACAACCTCCTTTCAGGTGGTTGTAAAAAGCAATGAGGTCTCCCCTCAGCCTTCTTTTCTCAAGACTTAACAACCCCAGTTGCCTCAGCTGCTCCTCATAAGACTTGTGCTCCAGACCCTTCACCAGATTTGTTGCCTTTCTCTAGGCATGCTCCAGAATCTCAGTGTCTGTCTTGTAGTGAGAGGCCCAAAACCTGCTTTCTCCTTCCTCTGCTGTTTCCGTTGGCTCAGGGCACACAGGAGCATGAGTAGCTGCTCAGAAAGCTTGAGGAATGCAGTCTGGGTGAGGTGTGATGTGCCTGATCCTTAGGAGAGCCTGGTGGTGTGGGTGGGGACACCTGTGACCTCCTGCAGGAGAAGGGTGTAGGCTTGTCTCGCCGTGGATGATTTTCTTGCAAGCCAGCTATGTCCATTTTCTCCTTAATGATATCTTTATAGTGTTCATGGGGGCTGAGCTGGGACACACAAACCTTTGCTCAGCTCCTAGTCAGGGGTCCCTGGGGAAAGCTGGTCTGTGATGATTGATGGATGGAAGGTGCGGTGTGCAGGGGATGAGCTGTATCTATAGCCAGTGTAGGTGGGTAAAGATGCTGTGTGCTACCATGCTATAAACAGTGATAAAGATGCTAAACCCACACAAACAGGTCACTTATGAGACTCCAGCAGCCTTAACAAGAGACTAAAGGACCATCCAGCCCCATTGCTTGCAGCAGCTGCTAGTGGTGAGCTTATACTTTATGTCTCATCAATGCTGGGGGAGGGCTGGAAAAGAGAAGCAAAAGGTGAAACCAGAGATGGAGAGGGAGAAGGTGGACAGAAAATGTGACTTAGATCCATCTGCAAGTAAGAAAATCTTGAACACACTACAGGACTGTGAGGGGATGGGGTTGGCTCTCTCAGCAGGTTTTGGGTTGCACCACAGCGGCACTGGAGCACAATGGACTGTTGGTGTAGTCACTAAGACCATCCAGTTTGAACTGTACATCTGTGGAGTGACTTTGCCAAACACTCGTGCATCAGTTCTGTGAGCAAAGGTGAGACCACTCCCAGCTCCTGAGCCACTTAGTGCTGGAACTGTCAACCTGGGAATGTCCTGTACCTTCTCTGAAGCAACTAACTTTGGGGACAGGGTGATGAGGAAGGACATGGCATGGGGCGGCTGCAGATTCCAGCCTGTCCCAGCTGGTTTGTGCCAAGGTCATTATTGTTTTGTGCCTTTTTTCTTTTTTTTTTTTTCTTAGCTGTGTAATCTCATTTATAAAATGCTGAAGTGCCAGCCAGGATCAAGTCCTGCCTTTCATTTTCTGTTTCTGCTTAAATGAATATTGATGTAGTGTTTATCTTTCTTTAATATTCATGATGATAAAGGACTTGGAGCCATTCACTTTTAATTACACCCTTCTACGGGAAACAGTCTAGTGCAATTAGAGAGCTTCCAGTGCATGAAAGAAAACAAACAAACTTTTTGCCTCCCCTTCCAGAAGTGCCAATTAGGGTTCCCAGGAGCACCCCCTTTCCCTCTGCCACGGTGGCCTAGAAGCAGGGATTTCTGTGCAGGACTGCCCTTGGCTGAACAACCTCTTTGCTGTGCTGTTAAAAAACTGGAGTCCATAAAAATCAATAACCGTTAGCAGCCCTCCAACATGGGGCAGTGGCCTGGAGGGGTGGGAAGGAGGCAAACGCACAGCTCCAGCGGGTGGGGGTAGGTGGCTTGGAAAAGAGGGCAAAGCAGTTGGGTTTCCCAGGTCAGGGGCTGTGAGATGGGATTTCTATTTCTACCCTTGCAGCAGCCTCCCTGTGTAAACAAGTCACTGTCTCTCCATGCCTCAGTTTCCCCAGAAATGAGGAGGAACTGGACCACTTGCGCTGCCTGCCATCCCTTTGGACTGAGCACGATATTTCTGCCCTTGTGCAGCTCAGAGTCTCTCTGTTCTCCTGCAGCAGTAATTAGCCGTTTAAATCAAATCTGGCAAAATGATCACAGAGTGATGCCTTGATGGCAAGGCAATGACCACCTCTCCTTTTTAGCACTCAGACAGCATTGCTTCTCCCTCCCCTAACATTATCTGTGAGCAAATTGTTATATTGAGCTGTGCAAATTGCCCAGGAGCTTCTGCTGGGAGCCTGAACTTTCTCTGACACATAAAACCAATCTCTTTGAGCATGTCTGATGATCAAACCCGGCTCAGTGAGATGAACTCTCCCCTATCAGCATCTCTTTTGGCAGCTGGGACAGTGGTGGCTTCTGCTCTTGTTGTGGTTGGTGACAAGAGGCAGCAAGCCTGGAGACTTCCCGTGGACCGTAATGACTCTCCTGCTGTCTCAGGGCTGAGTTTTCAAGTCTTGGAAAATCAGAGCCCTTAAGAGTTAGATGTCAGCACCCTACATGGAAACATCCCATGTTACAACTCTGTTTGCTTGGAGACTACTGTGCCAAACATCTTTCTGTTCTTGAGCTGCCTTTTGATGAGCTATCAGACATTAGTGGTCACATCGTGGTCAAAACCAGCTGAGTGCTACATGAGGCTTTCTCACATTTAGTGGTTGTTTTCAGCAGCAATGTCCTTTGGCTGAGACAACACCTTAACGATGCTCTTTTAATGTCTCTGTTCTGTTGCGTGTGGGTAGGGCTGAATGGTGCAACAGGCTGATCATTTTCATCTTGTAAAATATACATCATTCTATTTTACATAGGGGATAATCATTGCAGAACTGAGTCTTTTTTTCATCCTTTTCCTGCTGTAATTACTATCCTCCTGCTGATGCCTGTGCCTATGTCTGTGCATGATGAAACGAGTGAAAATTTAAATTGCCCTGGGTGATAGGACATAGACCTTGCTGAAAAATTTAAATGTCTCCTATCCAGAGGAGGCTGTCCCATAAATAAAGGATGAAGTCCCCACTGCAGGGAGGGGGAGAACTCGTGAAGCTCCAGATTTAACACCTTCCTGCCCACCTCTAGCCGTGCCTAGAATGGTAGTTCTTCTCCTTGCTGGAGTCCGGGAGCATGTGGGAGCCTCAGGGTGCCAGGGGCTGCAGGCCCAGGGCTAGGAGACTTGTCTGGGCCACTGTGTCAGAAGAAGGAAGCCTTGAAGTCAGGAATAAATTGAAAGCAACTGCCCTGAGTTTCAGTGGGCATGTTGATTCATTTAGCCTAAGAGCTAAAGCCGCTGGTACCTGTGGAGCAGAGAGACTTAGCTAGAGCAGAATTGGTAGGACTGTTGTCTCCATTGGAAAATGAGGGATACAAGTAATTAAGCCCCTTGCAACATGGAGGTGATGCTGGGGGGAAAGAGATTATAACATGCGATGACCACTAATATGAATAAACCACTATCCCTAAAAGATTGGTTTCCTGGTGGAGGACTGTGTTTCTATCCCCACATCTCTTTGGAAGTATTTTACAGTCTTCTTTTGCAGATCAGCCCAGACAGTCACAGATGAAATGACAGTTTGGTGAAAAATCTCTCCCAGTAGTAAGTTGCTATTTCTGTCTGTTACTGACTGTGCAGCTGAGTTCACCGTGGAGCACAGGGGTTAGAGACCTGCGGCATCATCAGCTCTCACTCCCTTCTGTCACATGCACAACATCATATAAGCTTCAGGGATCCCTCCTCCATCTTCTGCTGCTGGCAAGAGCTCATCTAGCATTCAAACATGAAGTTCGGTCTCCCCCTGGACCCTTGCCCTCAGTCCACACTGATTTAAGCTGTTGCATGGAGGAGGAAATTGTGTGGGGACGGACCAGTGTTTTGGGAGGAGGTAGTGCCACTTCTTGTTTCCCAGGTGGTAATTTGCTCTGGATGTGAATTCTCTCATTTTCCAGCTTTGTGTCCCAGGAATGAGATGAAGAGCTTGGCTCCCCATCTCTCACCCCAGCCCCAGGCACTTTGAACCGATTACCCCATTTCAGCTGTCATATGGGGCAGGGTCTCAAAGATGTTAAGTTCCTCTTCAGTTCAATGAAAGAGCGATGAGAAAGACCTAAATTGGTGTCTCCAAGGAGAGAACTCACCAGCATCAGACATGTGAGAATCCACTTGGGAAAGTCCCTGAAAAGCCACCTTGGTGGACTCTGCTCATGGAAGAATGAATGTGAATCTCGGGGGTGGAGAGTCAGCAGCAAGGCAGGCAGGACGGAGTATCTGCTTCCATTAATGTGGGTAATTGCTTTGTAATTCCCTTTTCAGAGTTGGGTGCAGTGAGCTGTGCAGAGTGGAAATTGCGCTGGCACAATTTGGGGGTGGTGTAGAAAATAGCTAAGCTACCAGGGCATCCTTTGCTGGGGTCCCACAGAGGTGGGTGCTCTCCACTGTAGTGGGTGTGCAGCAAGAGCTAACAAACCTTGTGGGGGTTGCAGAGCGTGGGGTAGAATGGCGCAGCAGGGGTGGAGGGAGTGCATTCCTGGGGCTTGCTCCTTAGGGAGGTCTGTGTGGGTTCTTCCAATTAACCCACTGTGCTTAATTAGCAGAAGCTCCTTGTGGAGGCAGATAACTAGGTAACAACCTTGAGGGTTGGTCCTCATTAACTCTGGGTTAGGATATTGGATGGGGAAGTGTGGGATGCTCTGGGATCTGCTGTCTGATCCCTGGAGAAACTCAGTTGCCATCTCCCGAGTGTCCCTGTCCCCAGGGTGGACACTGTCATGCAGTCCCTGTGAGCACTGTGTTCTCTGCAAGGTCTTTCTTCAAGGTGGCCCATCCACTTCCCAGGACCCATGGGGCCGTGGGCTTTGCAGGATCACCTCATGGACCACAGGCACCTGTTTGCAGGGCTTCTTTAGAGGGAAGCTCCCAGAGATGGAGCATTGCCCTTGGGATGCAACCAGCAAAGCGCTTGTCGGTGGCTTGGGACCTCTGATGAGGAGATCTGCAGTAACAGCCTGGTGCAGATGACCAGAGACCCCTGCCTGTCTCATCTGCCAGCACTCCAGCTATCGCCTGTGCTGGAGATTTTGGAGGGAGGTTTGTAAAAGGCCAGAGCAGTCTTTCTAACTCTATTCCAGCTGTATTCTGCCTGTAGCAAGTAGTTTGCAATAGCTGTTCCCGCTAACAGCATCTTGCCTTGTAATGTCTGCTCCCACCTCCCCCGTGGTGGCCCATCCTCCCCCATGAGCAGTGAGGCAGCCCTTTCATTTTGCAGCTGCACCGGGGAGAAACAAGGAGCTCTGGGTTTTTATTAATTTTGAAGAAACAGATATTTTGATTGTCAAGTCGATCCCAGATTATTTTGGGCGAATGCAGTTTGACAGACCATTATTTTGAAGGGACATGGATCATTTAACCAAGCCTAATTGCCTCTGTGTCACAATTAGTCACTCTGGCTGAGGAGGAATTGGTGTCACCATCATTTTGTATTGGGAGCCAGTGACTAAATCTAATGAAAGTGTTTGAATCAGAACTTTTATGTACCTACATTCATTATGCTGCTAAATTGGCCATATCTCCTCGCGAGACTGGAGAAGGCTATGTGAGAGTGTGCTAGATGCTGCATGGGCGAGATGAAGTGCTGAGGGTTTGGGAGAGGCTGGAGGGGAGACTGAGATTTTCAAGTGCCTCCTTGGCTGGAGTGATGCAGGGCTGCTCCCACAGGTATGGAGCGGTGCTAAGTACAAATTTTGGGGATGCCCTCTGAGATATGGTTAACGTCCTTGCAAGGGTGATGGTGTCCTGCCTGCAGGACTGACTTAGGGGACAGAGGAAAATACCCGAAGGTCTGGGGAAGGGAAAGGTTCAAAAATCCCTGGACTGCTGCATCACCTGGTGGAGTCACCTTGAAAAGCAAGTCAAGGGCTTGACTTCAAGGATGCAAAGCTATTCCTCAGGATGGGGTGAAAGGGTCTGTCCCCCTTCCTTTCCAGGGGGTAAAAGTTGCTCTGTGGTTGTGTCCTGGCACTGGGATGCCACTGTGAAATTTGAGGGTGGCAGGAGGGCGCTGGGAACTCACCCTGCTGGCTCACAAAGCCCAAAGCTTCAAAAGTCTTTCCATTTTTCAGAAAACGCGCAGACTGTCAGTCGAATGTCGGGAGCGAGCAACGGAGCCAGGAAATGAACTTCTCCATGAAACAAAAATCAAACTGACTCATTTGTTTTCAAGGTTCTCTACCCCAGCAAAATAAAAGACATAATCATACAGGGGAAATAGGAAGATAAATTGGGTGTTATTTCAAGTATCGCTGGCTCACATAATTTTATTGTGATGTTTGCAAGAATGGGCGTTTGTTCTAAAGCTTTGGATTCTGGATTTAGATGGATTCTTGCGACTCTAAGCTTTTAGTAAAGAAAGGGACTTTTTATGCTTCATAATCATAGAAAACAGCTTGAAAATTGTGGCCTGAGATTGACTCCAGAAGTTCAGCAGCCAGAAAGTGAGTACAGAAGACTCAGAGGGCACACTTCATCTGATTCGGGCCAGGAGGTCTTGTCTTTGAACGCGGCTGCCCACAGTGCAGTACAGCTAAAGGACACGGAGCCAAATATGCTGTGTCTCGATGTCTAGAGACATCTAGGTGTTGGCTATGTGAGCTGATCGTAACAGAGCCAGCCTCCTGGGAAGCTCATTTGTCTGCCGCGTGTCTGCAGGTTGAGCTTACTGGGAAGTGGGCAATGGGATGCATGAGTGATTTGTCTCACTGAGTAGGGGAGAGAGTTGGCACTGATGGCAGGGGAAGATGTTGTGGGAGCTGACAGACCCTATAACCAAAGGCTTTCTGATTTTGTTGTGCCCTGATGCTGTCGTCAGATGAACGGGGTGAGTTGGATGCAGCTCCTGCTCCTCCTCTGAACAGCTTTGTCTTTGAACAGCTCCGGCTGAAACAAAACTGCGTTGGCCCCTTTTCTGTTTTGATCAACACAAATTTTTCTGTACTTTCAAACAGCCAAACACACAGCCTCGGAAGGAGAGCACATTTTGGGGACAGATCAGGTGATCTGTGTGTGACTTGGAAAGCTGTGCAATGTCAGGGGAGATGTGGGTCCAACACAAAATCTTTCCATGCTCTTGAGAAACCAAATACCTGGCTGCACTATGGCTTTGGGGGAGGGAGTGAAGGGGAGATGGGATTGGTTTGGTACAGTTAAGGTAAGGACAGCCCAGGCTGTCTCACATCTCCATCCCACTCCCAATAGATGGGACCCTTTCACAAGAGGACCCTTGCACTACACACGCCATTTCGTAATCATCTGAGGCAAATGAAACCCCGAATGATGGCTAATGTGCCTTGCGGAGCCGTGTCCCCTCTTCATTATTAACATTGAAATCCCTTTCAGAAGCACAGCCATTAATTTTGCTGTTGCCTCGGTGTCGAAGAGCCGGCACAGGCAATGTCGAGTGTTCCGGGCAGCAGAACGCAGAGGTCTGGCTGAAAATGGGCTCCCTCTCCGCTTTAGCTGCCTGTCTGATCAACACCCTCCGGGGGGGAGATGGGCTCAGGTCGTTTGGTGCAGATGCTGCTAGCCAGAAAAGGTCTGGTTCAATGGAGAAGGGACAAATATCTCAGTGAATGCAGAGGATGAAAGGTTGTATCTTGCCCCTGTCCTCCTCTTATCTCCTCCCCTATAACCCTGGCAGCTTATTTGGCCATTGTCCTGCCTTATCTTGCCTATGATACATTTTCTGAGGAGAGGGTGGCTGTAATCTGTCACTCTGAAGCATCATGCCTTTGAAACCATTTATGATTTCAGAAAATAATAGTTATAGAGTAGCACAGAGAAGGATCTGGGGTTTTAAGAAATAATCCTACAAGGCTTTTGTGACATTTCCAGCTTCTATTTTGCCTAGACAAAAGGGGAGAAACAGTCAAAAGGAACAAGGTTATATTCAGCAGGGAAAAGCAAAAACTTCTCTGATATGTCCACTCTCCTTGGCTGGTTTTGGCCAAGTGCTTCACATTACACAGATGCAACCCAGCCTGTCTGGACTCTAAGCCTCTAACAGAGGATGCTCTCAGCCCCATAACAATCCAGTCCCAACTTATAATCAACTTCACCCTCTCTCAATATTTCAAACCTAACCTTGACTGACTCCTGTTCCTAGCTAGGAGACCCTGTGCTTTCTCCCCCTGCAAGATTAAGGTCTCCTCTGTAGTTAGGGAATGACAATATGCATAACAAATGTGTAGACTGGGAGCTGTTCATCCCATAACCTAAATATTGAATGTCTGGGAGCTACACAGTGTGGCCCTGCTGTAGCTAAGGACTTCCCATGTGATGTCCAGAGCAGCAGGAAAGTCTCCGATGCTCTGCGTGGCCGCATGTGGGACCAGTGCTGCTTAGCTAGGAGACTGCATTTCCTAGTAAAACGGTCAAAGCCAAAGGTGGGGAGGAAACCTTCTTGCGTTCATGAACGGGATTTACCAGTCTTATTTCCAGTCCTTGAGGTGTTTCCTTGTTTCTGCTTTTGGATGTACCCTTACCCTGTCACTGAATCTTACTCCACAGCCTGAGGTCTCCAACAAAAATGCGGTGGGGCAGGTAGATGGCAGATGTGGGCTCCCCAGCAGCCGCAGCGGGAGCACTGCAGGAGGATGGGAGCTGGCACCCTGGGTGCGTGCAGCTTAGGGTGAAGGATGGGGCTCCTTGCTGCAGAGAGACCTCTTTGATTTCTCTGCCCACCCCTATTTCATTTTATGATGCTCTGGAAGAAAAACTGCTGCCTGAATTATTGACATAAACTGTGTTTAAATGGCTTGCATAATTGATGAACCAGCAGTCAGCAGTTAGCCAGCCCGTTGTGCCAATGCTGTGCTGTGTTACTGGTCATTGCCCTGAAACACAGGGCAGGAAAACATTCTGTCCAACTCGTGGCAAGTGACCATCCCACACTGGTGTGTAAAGAGCTCTTCTTCTGCTTTATCCGCTACCCGATTGATTTATATGTCTGTCTAGGTGTCTGTCCTCTGATACGTCCCACAAACAGCCTGGTCCCTGGTTGCATTTTTATCTCATCCCCACCCCGATGCCCAAACATTAGCCGAAGAGTTCTGACTCACCAGTAAAACTGGGATGAGGTGGGGAGTGGGGATGTGCTCAGGTGAATCCAAATGGCTCTTGGAGGCAGCTGGGAGGATTTTTGTCTCACTTGGCTTGTTCTACTCATTTTTATGTCCTGTGGGAGGGGAAGCTGAAGGCTGGCGATGGAACTGTGGGATGGCTGCAAAGTGTGAGCCTTCGACCTGGAAGGCAAAGTTTCGTTGGCAGAGGGGGGTCAAGGCAGCAAAGGAGGCATTGGTCGTTCTGTCCATAGATGCAATGATGGGAGTAGGGCTCGTCATTCAAGTCCTGACCATCCCTTCCCAGGGCAGGCCTGGGGACTCTTTTTCCCCATGTGATGGAGGGCACTGTGTGTCCCCTAGGGCCAGAGCGCCCTGCAGCAAAAAGGGCGCTGCTTCTCCAGACTGCGCATTAATGAACTTGGATGGATCCGCTGTCAATAGTTGGCTCCAGCAACTGGAGATGGTACCACACATTTGATGGCTAACCGCGGTCAGCTGCATGGCTGAATCTGTGCTGGGACCAGAGCTATTTCCACTGATGCTAATGAGCCCTGTGGACACACCGTGTGGCACGTTCATGAGGTCTGGCACATGTGACTCGGTGCCTGTAGCTGCATGGGCACGGGGTCGGAGGGTTTTGGAGGAGCAAATGGAAGCAGTGTGTGAGAGATGGCTGTGGCAGCAGGGAGGCAAAGATGTAAACCAGGGAGCCCGAGGACTAATATTTATGGGCTACGGGGCAAAGCAGCAGCAGCACAGGCCATGGCTCAGCCAGGCCGGCCACTTTGGAGAGCAAACATCCCCTCCAGGCGCGTTTGGGGACCGCATTTCCTGGCTTGCAGCCACTAGAGGCTGCCCTGCTCCAGCTCCTGAGCCTTCGCTCGTTCGGGCTAACATCAGCTTCGCTGCCTGTGTTTTAGGCATCAAGAGGAGGTGGTAGGAAAAGTCCTGAAATCTTTTCTTTTCCTTTCTCCTGTGAGCTGATTGAGCATCCGTGGCAGCAAGCCTGGGCCCTCAGGGACGTAGCTTGTGTCCCTGCTCAGAGACAGAGAAACTGAGGCACAAGGAGCGGCATGGAAATGGCTGGCCCGGCTGATGGCAAGCCAGCTGTGCAGCTCAGGGCCAGGGGGACGTTAACACAGGCAGAGTCCAGCACCGGGCTCACCAGGGGACATCCCCCCCTCCCCAGCCCGGTGGTGGGGGAGCAAACTCAACGTGTTTGTGGGATAGCTGCAACATCCACACATCCGGTGAGAGAGCTTGGAGGGACCTAATTCTGGGTACGACAGGCCAGACCTGATGGCTGGCAACTGACTTGAAGCATAAGAGATTGTTTGGGGGAGCTGAAGTGTCTCCTGGTGCTCATGCACCCTCGATCCTGCACTTGCACACCCCTACAAGCCCAAAGCCCATAATGGCATTTGTTGAGCTCCCCCACCCTGCCCCGTGCTGGTGGGAGCTTGGCCTCATAACTCCTTGCTGGGCATCCAGTGTCAGCATCTGTCAGCAAACCCGCTGCAATGATCCATTGAATGGAAGTCCTGCTTGTACGGTGCCCAGTGTTTGTTCCCCACATGGTGGCAGATGTAGAGATGTAGAAAGGTGAAGACCTGAGCTGTGCTGAGCAGGTTGAATACATCTCTGAGACAGTCCTGCTGCAGAGAAAGCCATCGTTGTGGAGCCATGAGTTATGGACAGGATACACAAGCTGATCCCATGAGGATGCTGGATGCCAGAACAGATTATCCTGATGGTCCCTCACAGCCTTCAGATGGCTCAAGTGCTGCTGGGCTGATATGGCATAAAGCTCAGCATCAAACATCCCTGTCTGCTCCTTTCCCATCGGGGTGTGGGGGGGTCCCAGCTCTGCTGGCCAAACCTGGTTTTCATGGTGCTACATGAGATTGTGGGTTTGGCTCGTGGGCCAGATTTAGCCTCATGGGATTTGACACCTTTCTTCAGTCTCCCAGTCAGCCCCAGTGGGAGCTGTTTGCAGGCAAGGACCCACATGCTCCCCCACTTCTTGAGCAGAGGCAGCAGGCAAGACAGCGCTGGGGATGGTGTGGTACCCAGGGGTTCGGGCAGGTTTGGTGGTGCTCATGAGTCAGAGCCCCCATTTCTCCTCTGTTTCTCCTTTGATCCCACTCTTTGCTGCCCTTCCCTTTTCTCCCTGCCCTACAGAGGTTGTCAGGTTGTCATAAATCTCCACTTCTGCCCTTCTGTTAATGAGCTGCTTTGTCCAGAGCAAGCAGGAGATGTAAATCGGTGTAGCTGCCCTGTGATCAGGGTCCTGGCACTGAATTAGCCCAGGTGAGGATCTGCTCCATAATCTCTATTTCATTGTTATCAAAGCCCAAGCATTGCCCGAAAATCGCTGTCTTCTGTCATACTTGGTCTTTGGCAGACCGATGTGTTGACAAAGACATCTTCGTTTATCTTCTCAATGCATCCGTTGCAGCCGGATGCTTCTCTGACCCTCACGTTTTCAATAATCTTTTCCCTTCTTCCCTCCGGCATTACAGAGCCTCTTATTCATTTGAGAGATAAGTATTTACGTATGTGTTGGTGAGGAAAACTTAATCAATAATGCCCATGAATAACATTTCTTTGTGTTTTAGATCCACCAAATCTCCCCCCTCCCTTTGTTTTGTTGGGTTTTTGTTGGGGGTTGTTTTTTTTCCTTTCCAGGCAGGATTCACATTCTGCTCTGGCTCTTTTTTTCAAAGTTCAATTGTCAGAGAGAGAAAGCGAACTCCAAGCAAAAGCTGTCATTTTGGAGAGACACCAGTCTTATCAGTTCTCTCCACCCACACTGTGCCTGTCCGGAGGGGCTGCCCGTCCCGCTGCCCCCAGCCTCTCCCCGAGGGACAGGACAGTCTCTCCCTGCAAATTCAGGGTCGCAGCTTCTGGGCACAGACTTGGCTATTGGGAAGCGGTTCCCCAGTTCTGCGAGTTTCAGAAGTGACCAGTGTAATGCAGCTGCAAAGTCCTCAGGCATAGATTATTTTTTTTTAATTTTTTTTTTGCCCCCAGGTGATTTAAAAATAAGGGACAGATTGCATCTTCCATTCCAGTGTATGGAGCTTGTATGAGGCTGCAGCTACTCTCTTTGCAGGGGCAGGATGCTGCGGGCACCACAACCTGCCGGCTGCTCGGGGTGAGCTGCTGTGAGCTGGGACACCCCAGAGGTTGCTCTGGGTGGGGAGTATGATGGGATACTCCAGCTCCTCCTGTAACCCTGGGGCTGGCTGGTGGGGAAACCTTCTCTGCTCCCTCTGCCGCGCTCTCCCTGATGTAGTTCCTCTGCCAGGTGGGTGTTATGCAAACCGCGCTGTGCCAGGGCATCGGCAATCTGGGCCAGTCCTCACCCGCTGGTTCAGCTCAGCGCTTGCACGCCTGCGTTGAGCATGTACCAACCGAGGGGGACATCAGCATCCCCAGGGATTCTGCTCCGCAGCGCCCTGGACATGGGTGAGCCAAGACTGCTTCCCCCAAGCGCCCGGAGCAAGTGTCACTGCTACATGTGCCGTCTGCCCGGTGCCTGTGCTAGCGAAAGGGAAGCTCATACACCACAGCGATGTGTGTGTGTTTGCGGGGAGCAGCTACAGGAAACTAATGGACCGTGAAATTATCCAAGGAATGAAAAAAGAAAAAAAAGAGACTGTTAGAGCAAACTGCATTGCGCCCACAACCCTGCTCCCCTCTCCGCCAGCTTAATGCGGTGGCCAATAAAATATAGTAGTTTTATGTAGAAGACAAGGAAGGGCTGGCAAACGGTTCTTTCTAGGTTATCTGGGTGACCCAGTGTGAAGCTGCACTGGATACAGCAATTATCTGGGGGAAGCTACAAGGAAGGGTTATTGAATAAAAAAAAAAAGGGAAAGACTTTAGAAATTGCTAGCCTGGCTTTCAGGGGAGACGGCATCCTCATCATAGTAGAGTGCACTGATCCAGCCAGCTCTATCCCGAGGGATCCCAAAGTGTGTTCCCAAACTGTGTATACAGCAATTCCTTCCTGTTTTTCTGGAGCTCCACCTCTGGCAGGGGAAGCACTGGCAGGGGAAACACTCACAGGGGCAAAATGTGCCCGTGAACCGAGGCTGCGGGAAGAAATGGAGCCACGCGATGCAGAATTCAGCAACGGGGCAGCGTCTCCGGGTGAGAGGGAAGGACATTGCTGATGGCCCCAAACGGGCGCAGAGAGAGCGGCAGCAGCTTTTCATCACCAGGCTCCCTATCTAACCGAATCCGCTGTAATCAATTCTGCTTTCTACGTTCCTGCCACGGCAGTGTCTGACGTGGGAAACAAAGTCGTCTGCAGTAACGAGAGCTGTTCGGGAAATGGGTTATTTTTTTCCATCAAAAAACGTCTGATGAGAACATATGTTTTTGTTGAAGCAAAAGAAACCCCCTTTTATTTTTATTTATTTTTGTCTATTCAAAGTCTGAAGCTCAGGGTTTCAGGTTTCTGGAGCGTCTATTGGAATTAGTGCATTTCTCAGCTCACAAAGAGGAATTGTCTGGGGAAACGCAAGTGTCCATTTGATCAAAAAGCAATGTCGTTTCTGCGTTGCTCCGGGAGTACAGCATGACCAGTCTGACTCTTTGCCAAAGAAGCAGTCAGAGATCATTCACCCACCCTGCTGCAAGCTCTTCGTGTGATGATGGACCGTTACGGCAGCACCTTTCCTGACATCTCATTCCTCCCCAGGTTTTGCATCCTCCAAACCAGAGCCTGTGGTGGGGACTCAGCCCCGAGCTCAGCATTGACCCCCAGCCTGGCTGCAGTGGGGAGACCAGCTCTGGCGGGGACTTCAGGGTCCATCCATTCAGGGGCATCTTTTTGTCCTGATAGAAATAATTGGAGAGGGAATTTTGACTGGAAAGAGAGAGTTGAGAGATCAAGGGGAACCTCTGGTGCTGTTTTGTGCTGCTTGAATCTGTGCGGTAGTTCGATTTCTCCACCACAATGTTAGTTTTACACCGGCTGAGGATCTGAAATGTGTTTGCTGAGTTAATTTGCTTGCAAACAAGAGATAATTGAAACCAATGCTGCAGCTTAAGTGCTAAGTGAGAGAATGTGAGCACATGTGAAAGGGCAAGCACCCCCCACCCGCCAAAAAACCTAATGGTGACCACGTGCTCTGCTAAATACAGCTCTGGCTAGGATGCGGGAAGCGAAAAACATGTAAATAAGAAAGAGGTGGAATTGCCTGATGTGGCTGCATTGAGTCATGCACAAAAGCAGCTGCGGGAGGTGGACGGGCAACCATCACATGTGGGTTTTCCTCCACCCCTTCTCTATTTTGTTTTGCAAAATGTTTTGTGGAAAGAACAAAAAAAGTCCATGGTAAGTGAAGCTGTGCTGGGGGTCTGAGGTCCCGCAGTGGCATGAAGCTCTCCCAGAGCTCTTCTGGCTGAGGTCCCCTCTTCTCACCCAGCTGGGAGGGCCAGCCCACCTCGGCAGTGCCGCTCCCCAGTGCCTGCAGGAGAACTGGCCCAAAAGCCCCCAGCCACAAGGGATGTCCATTGCCACCTTCTCCACCCTGTCCACATCCCAGCCCAAGCCATGTGGCCCCAGCTGATCCGTCTGAGGGCAGTGATGCCTTCCAGCTATCTGCTGCGGCTGTGTCCCTCGGGTGCAGACGACCCCTCTTCCCCTTGCGGCTCTGTGTAAGATTAGTCCTCCTGAATTCCAATAAGCAGTGGGTCCTGCTGTGCCACCACGCTGGAAGCAGCCTGGGGCAACACTGGGTTATACCAGTCCAGCACCGCTCAGCCAAGCATAGAGCCCTGCTCTCTGCTTATGAAAAGAAAGTTACATTAGAAAGGCCTTTTACCCAGATACTTAATTAAAATAATATTGAAACAAGCAAGACACAC
The DNA here is from genome assembly GCA_008711295.1 of Anarhynchus alexandrinus. NCBI lineage: Eukaryota > Metazoa > Chordata > Aves > Charadriiformes > Charadriidae > Anarhynchus > Anarhynchus alexandrinus. The sequence goes on from VUYV01000074.1 coordinate 2,177,967, forward strand.
TGTGTGCTAAGCGCACGGTCGCAGCTTCCCACAGCTCATTTGCAAGAGTGCTCAATAATGGCTGCGGGTAATTATTTTTTAATCAGCCAGTGTAAAGAACGATTGGCATGTTAACAAATGGTACTTATTTTCTCTTGCTCCGACGGGGCGAGATCACAGGCAACGTGGTGCCAGTCAGCCAGTATCCCCTGGCACAGCGGCATCCTCCAGCTCGCCGTGGCTGGATCTTGTGTTTGGAAGATGCGAGGCGGTGGCTGGCGTTAGGGATAGCTGGGGGTGGGCAGGAGCAGGCTGCGGGCACGGGGCAGCCCAAAAGCACCGAGATGCTCAGGAATGAGGCTGTTCATGCAAAGACAGATGAGGAGAGCTGTATGGAGATGCTTTTACAGCTATTGGGCTCTTATCCCCCACTCCTGTGTTAGCCAGGAGATAATTCAGGACAGTTTTGGGGATACTGGTTTATGTCTGACCAGAACTAATACTTCAATTTGGGAGATTTGGGCTGGTTTGCTCATTAATTAGCTGAGATGTCACCAGAGCTCAGATGTGATTTCAAGGGCAATATCAGCGTCGCCAGGCAGCGGCGAGCTCTACCCCTGGGGAATATTTAGCCCTTCCTAATTGCCTGCTCTCCCGCTCCCTGGAAGCCCGGGGTGGCTCAGAAGCAGGGCAGCCCTGAACTAGTGCAATTAGACCATTTTCTCACCTTTTAAAAGCTAAATATCTATGCTTTATTTTTCCATTCCAAACAGCAGAGCAATGGAGGGGCACGGGACCTTTTCTCCAAGGTTTCTGCTTTTCTCCCTGTCCCTGCCTCTGAGGACAAGCCCGGCTGAGCCCTGAAAGATGCACCCGCTCAGTTCTGGCTTTTCCTTCCCCAATTTGTCGGTCCCACTTTGACTCTCGGAGGGCCTTGTGTTCCCGACAGTGCTCGGGTAACTTTGAACATTAATAATTCCGCTTGTTCTAAAACCACACTGTGGGTGCCATGAAAATTAATGAGGGAGACTCTGGAAATCAATTTCCTGCTGTAAAATCTCCTCTCTGGAGAAGCGGGTGCTGTGGGCCTTAGAGGGTTATTTCAGGCATGCAATGTTACGTATCCTTGGCCAAAGGATGTGCTATCTTGGTCTTCTGCTGTGGAAAGATGCTCCTTGTTTACCTGCCATACATTTTCTGCCTCCTTTATGTGACAAGGGAGCAGCACGGGGTTTGCCAAGCCTTGCTCCGACTCTTCTGCTCTCCGTTTACTCAGTCTACTTGGACTTAGGTGAGTGCCGGCAGTGTCTCCTCATCTTTGCAGGGTTAAGCCACAATGTTTCTCCCAACCTTTTTGCATGGCTCTGACTTTTGCCACTGCCGCTGTCTGCTCATCCTACAGATACCAGCCTCCTGGGTTTTCAGGTTTTGCTCCCCTTAGGAGACACAGCAGCATCCCAGCAGGTCAGGAGGAGCAGAAGTTCATCCAGAGTCCCCTGAGATCGCTGCTGAGCTGAGCAAGAAGTTGCCTTTTTGTAGCTCTGTGGCCATGTGCTCCTGAAACCTCAGCCCCAGAGGCTGGAGAAAGTTCAAAGACGCTTCCTCACTTGGGGAATTTGTTGTCATCACCCCAAGGGTGGCTCCAAAGTCTTCCAGACAAGCTCTCGGCTTCCCGGCAGCTGGCTTCATGTGGCCTTTGTGTTCCCCCAAGACTGTGTGGGCTCATCTTCATGTCTTCTTTCCATCCGGTTGATTTATTTCATTAAGTTACAAAATTGCAACTGACACATTCCTCCCACAATTGAGTTGTTTTTCGGGGTGCAAAAAAATTACTTGTCATACCACCCAAGCGCGCTATAATTTTCCCATCTGTGCAGATGTGCTTGGTGCCTCTGGAATTTCAAAATTCACATTGCGACAGATAGTTTTACATCAGTCTCCATCTCCATTGCAGAGTGTTGTCCAGAGGGCAGAATGGAGATTTCCCATTCTTTTCGTGCATGTTTAATTTATTTTCACTGATGTTATCACTAATTATTTTGTCTGGTTCCTCAGGTGCAGTGAGTTCTCATGTTCTTCCTTCGCCGCAGAGCCTCCAAGACAAATAAACCCAAGCATGGAGTTTTATCACAGCAGGGAGATGGATAAGGGGATGCTGAGGTCCAGCTGAAAGCAACTCCCACCGGGGATGACTTATGGGTCCCATTTGGAGCCATCATGCCTTGAGATGCGTTTGAATCCAACTCCACCAACCAGCAGATGATCTGTTGTCCCCTTCCCACCTTTACTTTCCACCTCCAAAATGAGACTCAGTCTGTTTCCACCCCCTTTTCTTTCCTCTGAGTCAGTATAACATACATTTTGCGCCCTCATCTTTGAGGTGCCCAAGGGTCAGACTTCTCAGAGAGCTTTTCCCTTTCTGCTTTTTAAGTGCATTTTGATTAAAGCAGGTCTCTCAACCGTGCCCCTGGCCAGGCCCAGGGGACCCAGCCAGAGCTCTTCTTCTTGCAAGTCGATTTTCCCTCCCGCTCAGTGCATTAAAACCCTTTCCCCTGTCGGAGTTGTTCTGGGTGAGAGCACTTCGCTTTATTAACACGGGCATGTTTGGGAATTGGAAAAGGGGGATTTCTAAGTGGATTTTATCCTTCGAAACAATTCAATGGTTCTGGCCATATGGGGTTTATTTTCCCAGAGTGGAGATGAGATGGCTTCGCTGGGGAATTGACCCATTAGGACTCTGCTCAGCTGGCTGAGGGGAGATGCTCAGGGAAGTAAAATACCAGCAGTCAGTATTTAGAGGATGCTGTGTCCCTGGTCCCAGCTATACCCACTCCATCCAAACCACGTGGATTGGACCTTGAAAGGTGTCCAGGCCGCCTCCTTCCAGAAACGGGTTCACTTAGGTGTCCCTTAGCAAATCTCCATGGCAGGCAAAGGGTAAGCTGGACCTTGACCCGTGCCAGACTGAGCACGCAGAGGCACATTGAGAGATGCTGCGTGCTCACCTGGCTCCCCCAGGAGCAGCTGCTAAAGGGGCACTTCCCAGCAAAAGTCTTTCAGGAGTAGCCACCAAATACATGGACCAAGCACAACCGAACACACCTGGGCACACGCAGGGATGCATGCGCACGTGCACACATCCCATCCTTGCTGTAAAGATCACACATTGATGGGAAGAGTCAGCCCCTGCTCCCCAGCCGGCCTTCAGGCTCTCCGCAACATCTCATCTCCTCCTGTTGTTAGTGACGATTGCCATAAATACCCACGACACGAATGTGACTTCAGCCAGGCAGTTAAATTCTGTTTGTTTTCCCATGATTTAAATCCCACCAACCTTGACTGTGTTAAAAAGTGTAATTGTTCTGCCTTTCCCCACCGCCCTCTGCTCTTCTCCGTAAGGAGATTATGAGCTGGGGGAAAGTAAATGCCTTATTTGAAGTAAAAAAAGAAAGATAATGTTAAAATAACTGCTGTCAGAGGAAGATACATTTTTCAAACACGTCCTCTCTGCTCAGCGTGAGGCAGCGTCTGCCTGTGTTTCAGAGCATTATGGTACATTAGCCTCCGCACGCAGTGTTGCTTGCTTTGTTTATTATTTTAATTTCCCAGTCTCTAGCAGGGGTAGATGGTGCTGAGGTGACAGCATGAGAGGAATGAAATCCTCTCCCTTGCCGCGCTGCAGGGATGGGGACAACAGAGGCGTCGCTCTCCAGGCAGCTGGCGCAGTGGGGATGGTGGGGAGTAGGGCATTGCCACCCCAGCAATGAATTTGGCAAATTCCCCTCTTTTCCTGAAAAAATTATGAACTTTGCTTACATGGACACCCTGGAGGCCTAGCAATAAGGGTCTTTGATAGGACATTGTCCCAGCTGCTCCATCCTTATCTGCTCCAGGGGAGGACCTGGCTGACCAACAGAGTGGTAAAGTCAGTGTCTGGCTGTGGAGAATGATTTGGGTGAGCTAAAAAGGAGGGGTTTTTCCTCTTTACAAGAGCAGCCCCCTCTCCCTGAGTCCTCTGTGCTCCCCAAGTGAAAACAAAGATAGGGAAATGCGGTTTCCAGTCAGCCCCCATCTTCTGCTCAGTCTGAGCAGATGGGTTTGTTTGTCTGTGTTTTGTTTTAGTGTCTCCAGAAAATTAGGGCAATTTTTGAAGAAAAAAAAATATTACTTTGTAACAGGGGGAAAAAAAGAAAGAGAGAAAATGTTTTGACATCCTTTCTCAAAACGCCCTCCTTTTGTCTCCACCAAGACTCCTTGCTGCATTTGACCTGAATTCTCAAATAGCTCCAGCCCTCCTGAAAGTCTGGTTTTCAGCAAAAACACCCCTCTCAATTCACTGAAAAAACGTTGCCCAGCTCTGCTCAGGAGTCCTCCCACAGGATGCTCTCTGGGTGCTCTGGGGTGCCAGGACATCACAGGGCTGCTGGCTTCCCCATCAGCTGGGTGAATCAAGCTGAGTATTTGTGATTCTGCCTCTGCCTCCATCCCCGGGCTGTGCTCACTGCTGACGGCTGCGTCTGTCCCCCTCCATCGCCTGGAGAACCCCAGAAGACGAGAAGCTTGGGAGATATCTCTCTCCTCTGAGAAGCTATTTGCAAATATTAACATAAAGCCTATTTGTATGCATTCAAGGCCAAGAACGGTTAAGCTGAGTTTCTCTTATCTGATGCACGATTAGAAGCGTCTCCCAAGCCCCGGTGAGCTCAGGGGGGAGCACATAGTGTCAGATGGTGGGTGGATAGGGATGAAATGCTGGATTCATTAATGGCACTTTTCACTTACCACCCTGGCTCTGGTACCAGCACTGATTTACAAGGGAACGCAGTCAGTGGGTAGCAGAGATGCTCAGAAACCAGTATCTGTTTGGCTTTGCAAACACGGAAAGGAAGTATAAATCAAAGTAAACCAATCCTAACAGCTGTAAAAATGGACTTGACTGCTGATAACAAAATGAAACAGGAAGAAAAAATGTTCTCCAAACCCAAATGGTTTGGCAGAAAAGGGCTGAGCAGCTCTAGTAACTGGGTAAGCAGCCACTGGTGTGTTGACCACTGCCTTGCGCCGAACAGCCGATGGCCCTGGAGAGCTGCTTTGGCCATCCCCCATGAGCACCAGCTGCCCGGGGGCACCACTGTGGTCACCCAGCCTGACCCCCCGGTGTCACAACCAGTGGGGCTTTCCAGTATTCAGCGTGCTTGTGCTGGGCTGTGCCTTATCAAAACCCAGTGGATCCTGGTCAGGATCCAGCTCTCTTGACTTCAGCCCCTGGCAGCGAGTGGTGTGGTCTGAGCTGGTCCTGCAGGAGATGAAGGAAGAAAGTGACCTCCTGGCACACTCATCGTCCCACCTGCCTTAAAACTCCACCCTGGAGTGGAGCAGAGCATCCTCTTGAAATGCCCCTCTCCCCTGTGGCTGCAGGGAGGACAGGACAGATCACACAGACCACACGCTCAATTCCAAAGCAGCCAAATTTCAGGGAGTGGGGTCTCTCCCTGTATTTATCAGCTTTTGTATATCCCAAGAGAATTCCTGGAAAAGGGATCTAGGGATCCCAATGTAAAAGGGGTGAGATCTATCCTGCAGCATAGGGCTGAGAGCTGCCCGTGTACCGGCACTGCCGGCTGCCGAATGCCGGTCCATAGCAACCACTGCAGGTGAAGAGATAAAGAAAAGGAGCAAGGCGATCGTTGCGAATACGCAGCACACGGAGAAGCGTTTGCTAACAAAGAGTGCTATTGATCTCATTTAGTGCCTGCTCCCATCAGCTGGAACGGGGAAAGCAACTGCTCAATCCCACTTTGTAAGAGAAGCTTGCTCTGAATATTAGTTTCAGCTCATCCAAAAGAGCCTGACACTAAATATAAATCACAGTCAGAGAGGGATGAAACAATATGTGTGTATGTGTCCTTACTGTGGTGTTATTATACAGCCCAAAGCTGGGACTTCAGAGCCAAATGCTTCAAGTTCAGCCACAAAACTTCTAGTCTGACCTCCCCATAATGCTTCTGAATTGATCCGGCATTTCAAACCCAGAAGGGATGGCGCTGCCCGGTCTATATTTTGGTAGGACTGAAATTTGGAAAGATGAATGGAAATCACATGGCCTTGCCAGAGAGCTGACACTCAAAAATAAAATCTGTGTTTCCATGGGGAAAGGGGAGAATTTTTAGCAAATGTATTAAGGTTTGCAAATCTCAAGCCTCAGTTGCGCTTTCTTTATAAAGCCATGTAATTGCAGAGAGGATCTGGAGGAGTTGCAGCCACTTCAGATGAGTGATTTGTAAGTCGAAACTAGTTTGACTTTCAGTTTTTGGAACTGACAGTGAAGGGGCAGGTTTTGCTGGTTTCTAATCCAGTGTTTTCCAGGTATGTTGTATAACTTTTTTTCTTCCAAATCTCTTGAGTGGTCCATAATGAGCAATTATAAAAGGCTAATCTCATTAAAAGGAAAATCTCCTCATTCATTTAATTCTTAAATCTCTTTCTGTTGGGAGGGGAATATTTAAATGAGCTTCCTCCCATTATAAAGTTACTTCATGGTCTGTTTTTCATCACAGTTAAATCAGAACAGGGGCATGAGGTGCTTTTACTTTAATCTGTTTTTAATCTGATTTTCCTTAAATGAAGTTGGATCATTTCTGGTGCAGACTCCTAGAAACCAGGGAGACAATGACTAGCAAGAGGTCATTTATTCTGCTCCACGGTCCCAACAGGGACCCTAAAGTTTCATTAATGATCATTGCAGTCATAAAGAAACCCATTCATTTTACCCATTGGCCAATAAATGCTTTATAGTATTTAATGGGACTCTTTTTTTAAAGATGAGATGGACGAGAGCCCTTTGTGGAAGCAGGATCCCAGAGCTGGCATGGGGAGGGCTGTCAGCAGGGAGAAGCGCGGGGGGGCTGGACAGAGGGACCCGGAGCCGGAGCAGTGTTTCAGCATCCCCCAGAAGCCGTGGCTGGGAATAGGGATACTGGGAAGCGATGGAGGGGACAGCAGCATCCTCACGCCTACGGGACGTGGTCGCATCCACGTGGTGCTTCGTTATCTGGGCTGTGCACTCCAACGGCTGCCAGCCTGCATGCCCGGATAGCACTTCATTGTCGGGGCCAGGTTCGTCACCGGGCCTTTCTTTGTCTCCCCCTCCTGTCCCTTATCAGCGGGCCCCGCGCCTCCCTCCCCGCCGGTGCTTTCGGGAGACAAGGCTGTGCCTTCACGGCCGCCCCCTCCTCTCCCCAGGGCAGGACTTGGCCTCTCCGGCTGCTCGGTGGGGGAAGGCAGAGCTCAGCAGAACAAAAATCAGTCCTAATAATAAAGTAACAAACTGCTCCAGGAGAAGGAGAGTGCCTGGAATTACTTTTAATTCAGAAGTCAGCCTGAGATAAGGCGCCAGCCCAAATGCCAATATGCTAATGCGGCTCCTTTAGCAATGTGCACCGCCAGTATCTCCACCCGGCTTGTTCCACATCTGTGACAGCCTGTCTCTCCTCAGCACCAGAGATACATATTTTGCTTAGAAATTAGGGCAAATCATACCAATATTTCAATGTGAATGATTGAAAAAGGCCAGCCCCCTCACGACATCCTCCTGCGTGTCCTCCTTCCCTCTTCCCACCACCACCCTCCCACTGCCCTTACCATCACATTGTCTTTGGAGGTGACACCAAGTTTTTGGATTTGATCCCTGCCTTCCACCCTGTCCACTCTCCAACTTTCCAAAGGGAAATTTACAGAGTTTGACCTGGAGAGGTGGAAAACATTTGGCTAAGGAGAGGAAAAAAAGAATGGAGTGTTTGTTCAAAAAGAGAAGCTTCAGCATGACGGGGGCATTGCTTAAAATGGTCCAAAGCAAAACCTGGGTTCAGGACATTGTCAGAAAATGGCCAGCATCAAAACTGGGACCTGGACCAAAGTGTCATGGGTGGTTTCTGTGGCAATGAGCCGGGGTTGGCTGGGAGCAGGGTGCTGGGTACTGCCATCCCCCCTTCATGAAGGATCCAGGTGCCCGGTGATGGGCAGGTTTGTTCCCCCACAGCACACCAAGCCTTGGCCCCATCAATTGAGTGTGTTTTATTCAAAGTTTAAGCCCTGGTTCTTTCTGAGAACAGGGTTTTAGCCTGACTGTCAGCCACGTCTTTTCCTTTCTCTGTATTATTTGATGTCTTAGGCTACTCTTCCTTTCTGCAGAGAGACAGTCCGCAGATGCTCTGCCCTCGTCCCTGTAGGAAGAAAGGAGAGCTGCACAGAGGCCAGGTTCAGTCGTTATCTTGTCCAAAAGCATTCGCAGACAGTCAATCTTGCCTCTCAATAAATGAAATATTTCCTCTCCAGTTTATCTCCCTGGACTCCAGCAGCCCAGATTGCTAATTGGCAGCAACCTTTTCCCTCAGCAGAACAATCCTTTTGCATTCATGGATTGTTCTCCTTAAATTCAGTCATGACAGAAGTGGAAATCCATTTTTACACCTCTTGCTTTTTCTAGAAGAAAACCCTTTCCTGTTGTTGAAATGATTCCTGTTTTTAAACCTGCAGACAGGTCTCTCTCTGTCTGGGCTTGATTAATTTAAACTTAAATTTTAGGTGAGTGGTTCTTGATTGCAGGACAAAGCTGGCTGAGGAGTTTTGTTTTCTAGGAACCATCATACTGAGCATAATAACTAAGCACAAAATGAAATAAACTTGAGGAAATATTATGAAACAGTGTATTCTTATTAGGAGATCCTCCAGTGATGTTTTCATTTTGGTATCAACGGGGAGCCATTATTATTGGAACAGTAACCTTAATCAAAAAATGACTGTGGCAAAATAGACCTTTTCCTTCCACAGATTAACTCCCTGTATATAATTCGAGACCAGAATGCTGACTTTAGTTAAAGAAAAAGCCTTGGAAAATGGTTTTGTTTCTTTTCTCTGAAAATGCTGACTTTGATGAAAAAAAAAAAAAGGAAAAGGAACACACACACACACACAAAGAAAAATTCCATTGAAAAGTGCAGAAAACATTTCAAGTGGATATTACCCAATACTATAAAAGGTCTGACCAAATCTGCAAATGTCACTTCCATTTTTGAATGGAAAGGTGTGATTTATTTGTGAAGAATACCGCAACTTTCTAAAGGAGTCTACTGGTACTTAATCAAGCTACCTGACTTCCAGCAAAGCATTCCTGCTGGAAAACTTATGCCTTGCTTGGAAAAACCAAAGCCCTCCAGGCTTGCCCAGCCTCAGTCCCACCAGTCCAGACAACAGTGAAAGGACCCTGGACGAAGCCTTCTCCAGCTCTCCACATCAAGACAGGGGTATTGTGTTGTCTAACCTATTCCTAAAACCCTCAGGGATGGAGGGAGGGATGGGTGGATGGATGTGGATGGACGGGTGGATGGATGGATGAATGGATGTTCAGTGTCTGTCACCATTAACTCTTTTCCATCTCTGGCCAGTGATGTTCTGGCTGTATGTTGGCACAGCTCCTCAGTTTTGGTCACCAGGAATGCCCAACAGCCAGAGAGAAAAACAAGCATAGACTTGCCCTGAAATCAGAGCCTGGGTTAAACCCCAGCCCAAGCATCTCCAGCAGGATAAGGGCTACATTTAAGGAGAACCCTTTGCTCCTCTCCTGCTCAGGGCTCCAGGAACCAGAGGTAAGCCTAGGAGAATGGAGGAGATATGTTGGTGAGACAACATCGGAGCAGTGGGACCAGGACCAGCAGAATTAATCCTGCATGTCAGTTCTCCCTAATCCTGAGGCTGCAGGAACAGCTGGGGCTGCTGCTTACACTCTTTTCTTCTGAGAGCAAGAGTGCTCACAAAGACGTGTATTTTTTCCAAGTGCACAGCTTTCTGGCTGCTATTTTTGCTGCGCTGTCTGATCTGGTCCCGTGGCATGATGATATTCCCCTTCTTTCCTTTCCAGCATCCTCCCTGAAAAGGCACACAGCGCCTTGCAAACACCCCCAGCTATGAGCTTGCCTTCTCCCTTTGGTAGGGAGGGAAACTGAGGCAGGGGACGAGCTGTCACTCAGCCACGGTTACTCAGGGAAAGTAGGAGGCCTCAGGAGCTTAGGTCTGGGTTCAGTGCTTTAGCAGCAAGGCTGTCCTTCCCCTCTGAACTGGGTCACTTTAAGTTGCCTCCGCGGTTTATTATGTACAGGATTTTCGTCAGACGTGCAAAGTAAATTAGCACCGTATTCACAGCCATAATCACCTACCAATGATCTCATACATGTGGCACAAAGGGAAAGGATCTGCATGGGATTCTGTTCTGCAAGTATAATCCGCCCATAGCCTCCTTGTTAATTAGCTCCTCTCAAGCATCCAATCTGTGGCAATTATAGCAATCAAAAATGCATTCAGCCCCCCCACCCCTCCTGCTCCCCATCAGCACCTGACAAGCCGGCAGGCGCATTATCCCAAACCATGGCAAGCACACGCTGATAGGACACAAACCTCCCCGCCGCCTCACTCGGGATTCATCACCCACAATACCAGCCCCGGCACAAGGCCTTGCATACCAGGAATTATTAAAATAAAAAAAAAAAAAAAAAAAANAGACAGAAAGAGACAGATTTCAATTTTCTCCCATAGTTTTGGGAGCCCATAGAAAACGGAGTGAAAGACGCTATTTAGCCCCTTGGGCTCAATTGGCGTCTTCTTCTTCTTCCTTTTTTGCTGATGCCAATGGAAAAGTGAATCTCTTATTTTTAATGTTGCCTGATTGAAAGCACTGCTTCCCACATGGCACTGAGAGGCCCAGGTGGGATGAATGCCCGGGGTGATTGATGCATTGTGCCGTCCTCCTCGCTCTCAGAGGAGCACTTTGTGAGAGCGGCAGTGAGATTGCTCTGGGGGAGCCCTGAGCGGAGCCCCGCTACAAAGACCTGCCAGATAAATGCGGCTCCTTCCTCCTCCCACTGCTTCCCAGTGCTTCCTACTCCAAGATCTCTGCAGCGTGTGTGTAAGAGCAGCTGCTGGCGGGGACCCCAGTTTGAGGACACCTCTATGGGAACCCCTCGCTCCCCCTGCAATAAATAGCAATGTGCTTCTTGGGGAAACCCCTCTGATTTGCACCAAGGATCAGAGGGAACTGTGTTCCTTAGCTTCCTGAATGGATTTTTTTCTTTGCTGCCCACACGTGCTGATGAAATGGTGTCCTGGGGCTGCGTAAAGGATGCTGTAGGCTTGACACCCATCATGTCTTCCTCGGGGCCTGAGCTGGACCTTGCTGGGAAAGCTGTGAAAGCAGTGGCATGGGGTGCTGTTCCACCTTGTCGTGCATCTGGCTGCAAACCCACTCCAGGGGTACTTGGCATCTCCTGCCTGCTATTGTTACCCCTCTGTCATACTGGTACAGGTGCTTGGGGGCATTTCCACTAAACCAGCCCTGGGAAGTGATCTGGATCAAGCTAAAAGCCCCCTGAAAAAAGGGTACCTTTTTTCTCAGTCCTGATCTTGTCACTGACCAGCATGCAAACAGTCCCAGTAGCTGTCCACAGCTACCCATTTCCATGTCTCAGTGCTGGGCACATGGGATGGTTCCTGGGAGCGCTCCTAGGCCACCCCCATGCAAAGTCAGCAGGCTGAGCTAAAACAGGAGTAGTGACAAGTCTCCTAGCCCAGCTGGGCTGTGGGTACATCATCCTTCAGATGGACTGACCCCTTGGGAAAGTCAAGTGCTCAGCCTGATGCTCCCACCTGCTGATGTGAGACACCACAAGCCCGACTGGTTATGCCATTCTGGGTCCTGTAGGCTGCATGATGCTGCCAGGCATTTAGCTCCGAAGCGTTGAGATAAGTCAGCCAAGGTGAGAAATGGTCCAATAAAGCATAGACTGAGCTCAGAAGAGCCCCCAGATAGCTGCCATGTCCAGAATTACTTGCCCTTTAGTCTCCTTCAGGGTCCTTGCAGGGAGGGAGGTATTGCTCTGTTTTCACAGATACAACACACCCCTCAGATGCCCTTGAACTCCTCTGCTGTGCTCTGCCATGAAAATAAATGTCAGCTAGCCCACAGCCCACATTACCTACACGGAGCAGAGGTGGGCTAACGAGGGACAGACTGCAGAGAGCCAGAGACAGGGGGAGCACTTCCACAATGAACATCTCCCCAGGCATTTGCATGACTATTTCATCCATCAGAAAGCGCTGTGATGCTCAGGTCCTCCGTGTGATCTGAGAAATGTACCATCCCACAGGGGTGGTTCAGCAGGGACGGTGAGGTTGAGCACCTTGCAGTGCATCCCTTTCTCTCTCACCTCTCCACTTCCCAGTCCATTTCTCTCTAAGCACTAGACTTGTGACAAAGCCATCCTCACTGCAGGTCTTGCTGGCCACGAGCCGTGCCTGCCCTCCAGCACATGGGCCAGTGCCAGGCGGAGAATGAAGCCCCAGGTACCGGCTTTGGTCATCTGCCGGCAGCAATGCTGTTCCCCTTTGGTTGCCCAATATAGACTTTGCAGCAGTAGCTCTGTCACTCATGGGGACCTGCACTGCAGCTGAATGTCGCAGGGATGGTTCCTCAGCCATGAAACAACTTGTCAGGACAGCATGGTTACCTCAAATCTTCTATTTCTCTCCATTTGTTTAGGGGTTCGTTGTGGGGGGTTCTTTCCTTTGAGCACAAAACCTGTTTGCTCTTTCCCCTCCTCCCGCACGTTCGCGACGGGGGAGAGAACAGACTGGCATCCCCTGCGAACCCCTGGGAGGGTGAGGGGTGGCAGGCTGAAACCCTGCTGCCTGCGTCCTCCCTGAGAGGAATGCTGGGCTGGGGTCAGGAGGTGCCACTGCACGGAGATGTAGGCACCTCTGCGGAGCATCCAAGCCTGTGCATCGGTATGGAAATGGCTGGAGAATGGGAACTAATTAGTATATATGGAAATAATGGGAATATTAGCTGAATTAGCTAAGCTGTTATTCAGCTTCCCTTTTTCCTTCCTGCTTTCTTTCCTTCCCAAGCCAAAAAAGCTGGTTTACATTCTAATTGCTTTAATTACTTCACGAAAATGTGAGCGGATGGGGAAGCGCTGCCACCAACAACGCTTTAATGGTCGACTGAACGCAATTTGAATTAATTTGGTTGAGATGGCTATTAGTGCTAATACTCCAGGGCCTGTCTCGCTGGTGTTGCTGTAACTTCCCGTGCCCCTGACGGAGCGGAGGCTTCCAGGCGCTTGCTCAGTCGCCCACCCGCTGAGGCACCTCAAGGAGCGTCAGGAATTGCCCCGTCTCCTTATTGTCTCTCTCAGTCCTGACTTTATTTCACTTGGTTACTTGAATCCTGATTTTGAAAATTACTTAGAGCAGTCTTTGAGCCTGTATCAAGCCACAGAACCATCTTTCCTGTGCCTCTGTCTCTCACGATCGCACTCTCTGGCATCCAGAAAGGTGTGAAATCTGCCCAAAGTGCTTCCCAGCTTGGCTCTGTGTCTATGTGCATGCATCTGTGTGTGTGTATATGTGTGTATTCTCTGTTGTCTACCAAGGGGTTGAGCTCCAGCTGCTTCTGGTCTGTGGAGAAAATAACAGGGTCCCCCTCCTCTGTCTGGTCATCCAGTTCATAACATTTGTGGGAACTTCATCTATTTAGGATCTCGGTCTCTGAAAATCATGGGCTGGAAATGGCCTGAGGGTTTAGAAGCTTCAGGGGTGGGGGCTGTCAGCCCTTCACACAGTGTGGTACTCCCATGTTCAGCTGGTCCATACGAGCCTCACTTATTCAGGAAGCCAAGGGAGAAGCAGCAAGTCTGGCAGCATCGTGGCAGCAGCTCCACATCCGAGGACTGAAACTGGTTGCTTTTTTCCATACCACCAGATGCCCTTTTCTCCAGGATGGACTTAAACCCCAATACCAACCCCAGCTGCTGCAGGCTTTCTCCTCCCTTCCAGCCTGCATGTCCTGCTGAGGATCAGGCCATGAGTGCCAACTCGCAGGCAAGCCTTGAAGACAAGTGGCTGCTTGACTGGCACAGCTGTGTTGGCAGTAGGAGATGTACAGACCTGAGCAAGTTTGGATTGACCAAGATATTGCAGCTGCTTCTATTAGCACCTCTCAGGGTTGTGTTTGCAGCAGGTCAGCTGCATCAGTCACAAGAAGCAGGAGCTGTCACCGGTTCTTCATTCCTTCCCCATCTGAGGCACGTCCCCTCGAGCCCCCCTCTGCTCTCAGGGCTGTCGGGAGAGATATGAGATGTGTAGATGCCTTAGTCTGTCTTGCCCCTGATTTGTACCCACCTGCCATCGCGTTTAGCCTGGCCCCTAACACCGCCGCAACAGCCAGGGAGAGGGATCTGGCAGGGTGTTAATAAAGAGCCTGAAGGAGAAGGAAATTAAAATCATCTTCTGCTTTGTGTCCTTTCCTCTACCCCCACTGTGCTCCCTCCTCCCTGTCTCACACACAGACTCTGCTTCTCATTGCAAATACTCTCTCCTGGGATGGATTTTCTTTGATCCAACCAAAAATCAAATGCAACCAAATCCTCCCAAATGCCATCAGCTTCACTGACTTACAAATCTGTCATGCTGGAATGGGCTGAGAAGCCTGCCACTGCTTTGGATTTCATGTCCCTTTCATGAACTTCAGGTGGAAAGAGCCAGTACTGTGACCACCTGAGCCTTTGCTGGAGACTGGTGTTGTACACCCTCCCCTGCATTATCTGAGTGGCTGTTCTCTGTTTTGCACTGGGCTGGAGGTAGGACCAGCAGTGCTGAGGCTGGAGATGCTGGTCAGCCCTGCCCCGATGGGTGCCAAGGAGAGCTGGGGTTACTCCTTTGGGAGGTTCTGCTGGATGGTTTCGAGGTTGGGGCATCACCTTGGATGTTCAGTCATATTTATCTTCAGGCAGTGCTTCCCCAGACTCTTTGGCCACATGGCCCAGCCGGCCATCTCCATCTGTCTCCCCTCTTCCCCTACATCTGCAGTAGCCAGGCCATTAGCAGTGACTCCAGCTGCTCCGTAAGCACAGACCTGTCTCACCCAGTGACTACGGGCTACTGGGTCCCTTGCCTTTTGCCCTGCTCATGAAAATTTGATCTCAGCCAGCCAGTATACAACTGAGGTGCCTTTTCTGCCTTGACACTACTGTGATGGGAGAGATCACAGTGGTTGTCCTAACCAGCATGGGCTCCCTTGCCTGAAGAAGCACCCCAAACTTTCTCTTTGACTCAGCTGTATCCCCCCATCAGATTAAAGCTGTTGCCTCTGCCTGGCCCTCAGGATGTCCTGGAGCAGCTGGGAAAGGACAGGAGTCCTTGAAGGGGTGCACAGCCCCATTCAGCTCTAGCATCCCTAGCAAGGGATGAACTCCCTGGGCGGACTGAATTGATACAGGGTCTTTGCAGCATCTTGGATCAGCGGATTAAAAATCTGATACACCCTAGTGCTGAGGAAAGCAGTGGTCCATACCGAGATCTTTGGATGCCCCGGTGCTCCCTATGAGACATCTTCCTGGGCTTCAGCCTAAACCAGAGGCCGGGCAGGCTGCGGGCTGCGGGGGAATTCAGTCTGGTTCCAGCCCCACAACTGGACGTGCTGGGATACAAAGAGAACAATCAAACATTAATATTCATCCTTGAGTGCTGGTGATGGACTGATTACAGTCTGCAAGGAAGATATCAGACTGCTCACGGCAGGGACGGCTTTCTGAGGTATAAAAGAGATTATTGTATATCTAAAATACAGACTTTGAGAAATGTTTTCTTGGCTCCAAGAAGAAAAGCTTCTTTATTTGTGAAGTTAATTTGCATTTACTGTAGCTTGCATTAAAGTTACCCGTTTCCTTTCATTCAAGGGACTTCTCTTTTGTTCACATGAAAGCAGGCAGATTAACCATCTGCAATGCACGTGTTCCTCCTGCTAATTGCTTACGGGATGTTCCACTTTCCACTCCCCAGAACAACTTCCCAAAGACTAAGCCAAAGTCACCGCAACTTGCCGACAAGATTACCTAGGAAGGGAGGCTCTGCCACAGCAACATGAAAATACTGACTAATCCAGGCACGGACGGGCACGGAGGGATGGATCCAGTGCCAAATTCTGCTGATATTCTCTATGTTGCAATAGGAATCAAAGGCTATGCCTGTCAGACATCCCTTCCCTGCTGGCCCTGTTAGCATCCTGCAAGGAGATCACAGGGGAACGCCAGGCGGTTTCAAAAGGAGCTCATGACTTCTTGGGTGCATACGCGGCATGTCACGAAGTGTGGTGGTTCCTTTGGCATTCCTGCCTGGCCTGCTAATGAGAGCTCCTTTGATTCAGCATCCACCTTTGCCCTTGGTGGTGTGTAGCAGGGCTTTTAACAACGTTATCAAGTGGGCTCTGTGGTGCTGGGTGCTGTACATAATAAAAGAGACTTCTTGCTCTAAAACATTTACAGTCTGAAAAGACTACACAAAAGACAGAGGCTGGAAACCCAGGGAAATGAAGGCCCAACTTCAGAAAGGTATTGAAATACCTCAGACACTCACCAATGCTAAGAAACTCCCCCAAGGCCACAGCAAAACTGGCACAGCTCCCAGCCGGGTATCCCATCAACAAAAGGGGCATTTTTTTCCTCTTCTGAGCAATGCTTGGGAAAAACTGAGCAAGGAAGTGACTCACCACAGTACCTGCTTTACGCCTTGCTCCTGGGTCTGAGTGTTCCTCTGGAGATGTCCTGCTCAACTAACCTGCACCTGCGGTTGCTGGTAGTTGACGCTTTTGCAGGTACAAATCCTTCTCTATCCCTCCATCCCGAAGTCCTATGCACAGTCCCTGGGTCTCACAGGGTTCAAGGAGGATGCATGAGGTATGGGTGCATATCATCATTGTGCGCTGCTTCTTGGACAGAGCACACGAGTGGAGCCAGGTGCTTGCTAGAGCCCTTGGTCTGGGAGGGATCCCCAGCTTGCTGAGGGTAAAATCATCCAGCCGATGCTCCTGCTGCCCATTTTCAGCAGACTTGTACTTCTGTGCACCAGCTAGCAAATATCATTTAGGACCCCCTCAGATGTTCATCTCAGGGGACACCTAACCATGCCTTCCCCTTTAGCTGGGGAAGGACTTTTTACTAGGGCATGTAGTGATAGGACGAGGGAGAATGGCTTCAAACTGGAAGAGGGCAGGTTTAGATTGAACATTAGGAAGAAGTTTTTCACTTTGAGGGTGGTAAGGCACTGGAACAGGTTGCCCAGAGAGGTTGTTGAGGCCCCATCCCTGGAGGTGTTCAAGGCCAGGCTGGACGTGGCCTTGGGCAACCTGGTCTAGTGGGAGGTGTCCCTGCCTATGGCAGGGGGGTTGGAACTCGATGATCTTCAAGGTCCTTTCCAACCTAAACCATTCTATGATTCTAGGATTCCCCAGGGGCATGTAGCTTGCAGGGATTCAACACTAAGATTTATACATATTTTAGCTAAGTGGTGCCAATCATTAAAGGAAATTAAAAAAAGAGCAAGTGATGCAGCTAAACAGAGGCTTTCAGAGGAGTCAAGGTCTGCAAGCAGTTAGAGGGAAATCTTTTCCTGTCCTCTGTTTCAAGTGAAAGCTTGTGTACTTTTATGCTTCTAGCACCAAGAGTGAGGATTTCTGCCTCCTTCTGCAGGACTGAAGAACCACAGCTTCTTACGCTCAAAGGAAGAAAAGCAACAATCATGGGGGCCAGAGCATCACAGATCCCCCACATGGTACCAATTTTCAACATCCAACGTCATTAAATCCTTTGTGAGAAAGAACTGCATCTCTCATCTGAGAAGCCTGGGATGAAGATTTCATCTAAAGCACCACCTTGCCTTTGCACAAGGGGATTTGTAAAGAACAAAAGCTTCAACTAATCCTCCTCATCTTAATAAAAGGATAAGACAAAGTTACAAGCAGTCTGGGGAAAATCTAGTTAGGCTTCAAATTTGGACAGGCAGTTTAAGCCAGGGAGATTAAACAGTTTGACAGACATATGTATTTATGCCTTTCTGAATTGCTTTGTGGGCAGAGGACAGCAATGTAGGTCCTTAGATGCTCCTGGTGCTCCACTGGGAAGAGCCATCCAAATTCCTTGATTTCCTTCCAAATTCCTTGATTTCCTTCCAAATTCCTTGATTTCCTTCCTGTGAGCAAGTATTGGTTCAGCCCCTTGGCTGGCACAGGCTGGCTTTTCCCCTCTGACGGCGGGGGAACCCAGCCAATTCAAGCCTGCCGAGCGCCCGGCTGGCTCTTTGAGCTCCAGTGTGGAAGATAAGTGCGCCGAGAGAGTCTTCAGTGAATGAGCCTGTGTGCTCAAGAGAGACCATCTGGTTTTACTGGAAACACTGCAGATTAAAGGTCTCCTAATGGCATTTAATTTAGATTCCATGAGACCTCCAGTGGTTAGCTAACAAAGGATCAAAAATGTATTTTTTAAAACATCTCCACTGAGAGGTAACAAAGCTGCTCAAGCTTAGTGGGTTTAAGTGTGTAAACACTGCTCAGCAAGCTCCTAAGCACTGGCTTGGTTCATGTCTGCGCAGCAGAAGCCAGCAAACAGCTCTTAAGCTTTTTGTCTCATCTCAAGGCTTTCCAGAGGGTTGTGATGATGAGATGGGTGCTGGAGCTTAGCGCTGCAGGCTTCCGACAGGGTTTGTCCTTTGCCTGGAGCACAATGACAGTGTAGGGATATTCTTGACTTAATCTTGGTGGATTTAGACCAGACAGAGAAGAAATCTGAATGTGTTTCTAGGGAGGAAATTGGCTGCCTTTTTGTGGTTGCTCAGCATCTTGCAGGATCCAGCCTTTAACCTTAAGTAGGTCTGGGATGCATCCTTTGGGATGACCTGTGCTTTTAGAGGTTGCTTCTGTGGGTCTTTGACCCTGCTGGGTCTCAGCCACATTCACGAGAAGATCACAACTGCTTGTTTCATGCAGTGTTTACCTGACTCCTCACTGTCTTTCCAAATGAAGCCCTCACTTCTTTCATTCGCTGCAGTCAAGGAGTCATCACTGGGATGCCGAGAGTGGTGCTGGACCATCAGGCTGTGTAACACTGGACTTTACCATAGTGAAAACTTCTGGCACGAACATACTGAGGCTTCGCTGCTGTTACCCCCCCCCCACTACCAGCAGTAAGAGTTCCTGCTGTAGCGGTGCAGTGCCGTACAACCTACGCTGAGTTCTTTACTGCAACGCTACCATAAATCCTCATCTTGATGCTCCAATTATCCCTCTCAGTGCATGTCTGACTTCAGAATCCCATCAGACAACTTCACTTAAATTCTACTAGCGACAGAGTCATTAAGCGCAGTCTGGTCACCCTAATTCGCTTAATAATTTGACATGGGCATTTTTTCACCTTTTTTATGCCCATAGAGGGAGGTGATTATAATCAGGGAAGTGACTTGGTTCAAATGACATAATTGGTTTTCATATTTATTCCCCCTCACTGATCTCAGTTCAAATGTGCTCAGCTCACAAGTCAAAAAGATGATTTCTTCTAATTATCAGTTCTGCAGAGCTCATCTTGGGCTCTGCAAATCCAGCTGTATCCTTTGTGCCTCTCCCATGCTGTCACCAAGAATAAAGTGTTTGCAATCAGGACGCAGTCAGTCATGTTTTGTTGCTAATGTGCAAGGCAGAGCGGAAGCTCGTTTGCCCCTCCGCCCTGCTACTGGCTCTGTTGAGTCAAGAGTAGAAAAACGCGTGTTTCCAGCTGGGGCATGACTGCAGGAGAGAAATGCAGGGGGCTGTGGAGGGGAAACAACGCAAGAGGGATGTTCCAGGCTGCAGGAACAGCAGATGAGGTGAGGCTGACAGAAGGCATGGTGGATGAAATCACTCATGAGTCAGTCTCCCTGCACAAAGGGTGAGTGGAAGGGCCACGTCCCCTTGCTTGAAAGCTCCCTGCTCTGTGGACTGGGGGTTTTACAGCAGGCTCCTGCAGCCTTTGCTGACTCTTCCTGCAGTCAGGAGTTTGGGTCACACAGTCATATTTTTAGGCCTGTGACACAGTCCCAGAGCTGAGGCCATACTTGGATTCATTGACATTCAAGCAGTCCCTGTCGTCAAGGCCATGAAACTTCATCGTTGAAGCTGTGGTCTCTGCTAATTGAGTTCCTTCTGAACTTTCAGGCCTTGCTTTTGTAGGCTGAGACCAAATCATGACTCTTGAGAACCTGGAGTTGGGCTACTCTTGCTATGGGAGTGGGAAGGGACACATGAAGAAAGAACTAGGAGAGAGAGCCAGGAGACCACAGCTTTTTCTCCCTGCAGCTGCTGGGTGAAGCCCCTTCTTCCCCATGGATGGAGCCACCCTGGGCTGGCCATACCCTGACCCATCTCCTGGCAGTAGTCGCGGTCAGTCTGACTCTGTAAAGTGTTGCCTTTGCCAAAGGAAGCAGTGGGTCCACAGCTCCTATGCCATTCTCATCAGTGTGTCGGCGTAGCAACGACTTAATTTGCTTGCGCACCGAGCTGGCCCCACTAATGGGTCTGATAGACAGCTCATCAAAATCCAGGGCTCAAATGGGCCTGTGCTCAGGACCCCTATTTAGTGCGTCCATCTGTTAGGTGGATGACACAGATGGCAAAAGTCGTATTTCGGCAAGACCTCTGCACAGCTCATCGCCTGGCAGCCTGGGGGGTGAGCTGATGGCAGAGCAAAGGGGACAAGCACTAAGTGCTGGAAGGCTTTGCGGGCAGGCGGAGAGAAGCGACAGAGGAGCGAGCAGCTGGGGGCTGAAGGCAGTCATTCGATGAGTCATACATTTTTAACAAACTGGCTTCTACCTGGAACAGGCAGCCAAGAGGCATGGTGCCTTCTCCATCTCTCAGTGCTTTCTGACCCAGGCTGCAGGTCCTGCTACAGCACAAACCTTGTCAAATATAAGATGGCTCAGCACAGAGCAGCTGAGCGAAATCCTATGGGCTGTGACACCCGGCGGTACAGAGCTCCAGTGCCCCATCTCTTGAGCCAGTCATCTCCGAATTTCCCCAAGCAAACCCACTGCAATTTCACGCATTTGGTGACACATTCGCCACCTCTTCTCCCCTCTCTGTGTGCCATGTGATAGTTGTGGTTTTGTTTTCTGACACAGCTCCAACACCTCAGGGGGCGTTGGGGTGTCCTACGTGTGCGGTGTGGAGGAGATGCTCTGGGGACTCTTCTGCATCACGTGGCTGCCCTGGGGCTGCGATTGCCGGGGATGTGGCTTGAAGACCCTTTTCTTCCCTTCCAGTCTGGTGTGCCTAATTGCTCTGAAAGAATCCCAAAAGGGCAGTCAAACATTTCCATAATAAGGAGCATTCTGAATAAGCAGTTTCTGTCTCTGCCTCATCTGTAGGCTTTTCTTAAGACAGCAAGTAGTTACTTTCAAAAGCAAGAACAAAAACCCAAAGAAACCAAACTGAATTTATTTCCTTTAAACTGTTGTAGAAAATTTTAATTATGATGATGAGGTTGTCATGGTCTGTGTTTCTTTCAGTGCTTCTGCTTGGACGGAATGGGTAAATTCTACCTACACTTAAAGTATGGACAATTTTATACACTTATATGTTTATATGTATGTATATATATATATTAAGCTTTCCTGTTCTTGCCTACAGCCCTTTTGCAGAAAGCTGGTGTTAGTCTTGCAGATGTGGAAAGGGATTACACCACTAAGCTTGGTGCAGTATGCAGTAGTTCTGCACCTGAAATAAAGATAAGCGGAACAATTCCCCCAACTCTATTAATAATTTTCCCAGCAGGAAGAATAATATTAATCCTCCCCTCCAGATAGGTCTCTTTCTGCAGTGTTATAAAATATCAGTCACACATCAAAAATCCAAAAATCCCCCCAAAATGAAGGACTGCTTTTCTCTCAGTTGAAACAAAAAGGATTAACACAGAATACGAATGCAAAGCTGACAGCTAATGACGTTGCTTTCTAAAGCTTCCATTACTTTCAGATTTCCAATCACCTGATGGACAAGTTCACCCCAAGTCAGAGGAGCAGGCGATCCCGTTTGTTTACCCCTTTGGCATGATGAAGGAGATTTGTAAAAGCTTTTCCCATTTCCCCGAGTTTGAGACTGACAAGGCAGACAGTCACAGTGAATTCAGAGCAGACATTACCAAGAGTTTTCAAATATCTTGTTTCTGAGGATTTGGCTTATTTTGCTATTTAGCCAATCCATCCATCCATGCATCCATCACTCGGCATTGAAACTCACAGTTGTCTATGCACCAATGTACAAACACTGTTTGTACAAACACACCAACCCGCCCATCTACCCTCATATTTATCTCCGCCTGTCTAAAGTTGCATTGGGTGGATTTGGCATACCCAAGCACAGGGATGCCCACTGCTGTAACCCCTACAAAAAAAGCACATCTTTGTCCCATCCTAGGGCTGAATCATGTCATCAGGTGCTGAGTGAGTGACTGCTGTGCAGTGATTGGAGCTGGTCCTTTGGCCCAGGCGGTAGAGATTTTTGCTGTCTCCCCCTGAGCTGGTGCGTGGCTCAGGCTGCAATGAAGGCCTCATTAAATGCACATTAATCAAAAGCCTTTTAAAGTCTGTTTCATCCCTAGTTTTTGTTGTCACTTCTTCTCACAATACATCAGGCTCTGCAACTCACGCTCAGTGGTTGCCAAAGGGATCCAAGGAACTGTGTCAAGGGCTTGGTACTTCCACAAGGTCCTTTCTAGGAGAACCCGGGCATGAAGCTGGGCTTGTCCAACCCTGCAGTGACATATAGACATAGTCCCTTGGGGGACTCCGTGTCATGCCTGTGCCGTCCTTGCAGGGGAACGGCAGTCGCTCAGGTTCCAAAACCCAGAGCGTAGGTGTGCTGGGGTTGGGAACACAGTGGGGGCTCCCAGAGGGGGACCTTGTGGTGCTTGTCAAGACAAAACATCTTTTCTTCAGCAAATTTTACACTGCTCCTCCCAAGGTCGCCTTTCTGATAAAGCAAACACAAAAGGGTTACCTTGGATTATATCTCACTGCTTCTGAGCAGGCTACCGCCTCCCAGCATGGCAGGAGCTATCATGCTGTGAATGAAAGAAGCGCCCTGGGATTTTCACCTCGAGGTACGCAATTACGAGCCAGCCCGCGGCACAGCGTTTGGGAGCGTGGGGGCAGCAGGCAGATGGGGCATGGCAGAGCCAGGAACTGCATTTATCTTCTACCTCTGCACATCTCCTGTGTCCTGCTCCCACCTCATCTCGCCATTCCTCTTGTCTCCCAGGCCAGCTCGGCGGGAGGCAGGCAGGCACCTTGCTGCTCCCATCCCTGGATGCGGAATGATGCTGTCCCAATCCCCACTGGCTCTTGTGTGGGAGGAAGAAGTAGGCTGGGAGGCAGGGGATGGGGGAAAGGGATGGCATGTGACAGAAGAGAAAGATGCTGGGACAGTTGATTCATGGCTTACAGCCAAGGAGGAGGGGTGGGAATCTGCATGCATTCAGAGGCACCAGCCCAGGAGCAAAGGTGCTGAGTAAGCATCCCTGCCCTGCAGAAAGTGCCAGGGAGGCTTTTGCAGTTTCCCATGAGAGGAACATCTCCCCTCTGTCATTACTGCAGTATCACCCCTGCAAAGCCCCCCCTTCACCTTCTCGAGGGCTCCCAGGGCAACCCCAGCCTCTCATGATCGAGACTTGGCTCCATGATCCACGCCTGGGCCCTCAGTCCTGCGGGTCCTGCTAATGTGCAGCAACAGGCAGCTCTCACCAGAGACACAAGCTGGGAGGGCTCTGTGAGATAAAACACTGGATTTTCCCTTCTACGAGTGGCAGCAGCTCAAGCTGCCCAGGCTCTCTTGGCTGTTTCCCCAGGAGCAAGCATGCCAAGAGAACCCTCTGAAGAGCAAGCTTCCATTTTCCACGGGCGGTCGGCTTTGCCGCACGGGGGAACGGAGAGCCCCAGTCTTCAAGGCAACGGAGAGCCCAGCTCACAGCCAGGCTCATCTGAGAGTCCTGGTGGTGCCGCTGGACATGCTGGCTGCAAACTGCTCCGTGTCCTCGTCGAGGTCACCCGACATCCATCCCAGCCGTGACAGCGGTCGATGCGCAAAGCCTCCTGCCTGTCCTCAGTACTGAGACAGGAGTGGGACTCTGGAGAGCCTCCACTGGCTGGTGTGCACCTCTGGTAGCCCTCAGCCTCCCTGGCCAATTAAAATCCTTTTCAAGTGATGCGTCTCATCTCCAGACCCCTCAGGGGAACCTGCACACCTCATTAGTGTAATTGGGAAATGTTTCCACTGTGTCAGAGCCCACCCGGCCACTGAGCTACCGTGACTGTTGTGGGATACAGTCCCGTAACTTGAGAGATGGCAGGGTGAAGGGGCCCCGCCAGGTCTGACATCTCACGGGGACCTTCTGTAATGCCTCCTTGAAGGGGTCTGCAAACAGTGCAACAGCACCTTTTTAATAACATCTGTTGTTTCTGCAGTGCCTGTGTTGAAACACCTCTGCCCCTGGAGCTCCACTTGCTTCACAAATGCTTGCCACAGTGTCTGGGTACCCTCTGGTTGTCTACAGGTTTGAAAACCTCCCCATTTATCCCAAGGGACCAGGAGGTGATTACCCAACTCCCATGTCACAGATGGGGAAACTGAGGCAGAGGGCTGTGAATTAGAGCATAAATAATGTGGTCTCCTCTCTGTCCCCAGAAGGGTGGGGAGTTTGCAAAAGCAGATGTGAGGAGTCCTCTCTCAAAAAAAAAAAAAAAAATCCTCCAAAGCTGTTTCCAGGGAACCAGAAGCAGGGAGCAGCAGTTTCATGGTCTGGGCTTCTGAAGGTGTCCTTTCCCCCTGGGATGGTCTGGATATGGCAGGCCACAGCCATGCCACCTCATATAGGACTGTCTGCTCCATCAGCCACCATGTGGAGCAAGCAGGGTCTTGCTCACAGTGGTGGTAAAACTGGTTTAAATGTGGCTGGCACTGGAGGGAAGAGCTGGGGAATACAGGGGATGAGGCGGGAGGTTAGCGAAGCAGCACGTGCTCTACCCTTCGCTCTTGTGGGCAGGGAATAATACACACCAAATACAGACGTTATCCCTGAACGATAGTTCATGTATGAGTCTGAAATAAGTAAGACAGCAGCATGGGGAGGTGTGAGACCAATGCTGTGAAGTGAGGAGAGGGCAGGTGTGCTGGCTCCTGCCCGCCACCCTGACACATGGCGGTGCTGGGGGAACCAAGCCCCGATGTCCAGAGAGACGCTGTGCTCCCAGGAACTGGTGTTCTGTACACTGCGTCACCAACATAGACAGGTAGCACCATTGCCGGCCCCCTTCCAGCTGATTTCCGGCAAGCCAGATCAAACACCTTACTTCAGGAGAAGTGGCAGCACTAAAAGGACACATGCTCGGCATCACAGTAAGTCCTCCATGGTTTCCACCTTGGTGGAACAGCTGGAACCATACAGCATCACCATTTTCCTGCATTTTTTCCGCCTGCAAGGACCAGGTCTGCTGCCTAATGCTGTAGACACAGGCTGGGACAAAACAAATTAGGTGACAACATAAGGGTAGAAGGTTTTGATAGAACCTGGCCTGATGAAAAACAAATTTGCATGGCGTTTAAGAGGTCTTCTGCCTCCTCTAAGTATTGGCTCCAAACTGATATAGAGCAGGACTTGTATGGCAGGATTCTCCTCTTCCTGTCTTAAAAGTATTATGAAAGATTAGTGCCTGCTGTCATCATGGTTTGCAGGCATGTTATTGTTATTAATTACGGTTATTACTGTAGCGCAGATCTACGCAGCATCTGGCCGACAGGCTGCCCGCAGAACCGGGGCTGCCAGCCGTGGAGAGGCAGCTCCTGCTGTCTGCCCAGGTTGGTAGCCAAAAAACCGGCAGCTGCCCGAGCAGCACGAGCTTACCCGCGCCATGGCCAGCTGGCTTGGCAGCGAGTGTGCCGTGCCAGCGAGCCCGGCGGCACGCAGGAGCTCAGCTGCCTGCGAACGCTGCCTGCTGCCTGCCCACGAAGGTGGGAGACCAGAGAGAGCGCGGGGAAGGGAGCGACCCATTTGGAGGAGAGCAGCCGTGCTGGGGCATCGGGCAAAGCTGGGCACAAATTAGGAAAGGGGTTTTGTGAGTGTTTTTGAGC
The DNA here is from genome assembly GCA_008711295.1 of Anarhynchus alexandrinus. NCBI lineage: Eukaryota > Metazoa > Chordata > Aves > Charadriiformes > Charadriidae > Anarhynchus > Anarhynchus alexandrinus. The sequence continues at coordinate 2,203,978 of VUYV01000074.1, forward strand.
AATGGATTTAGCTCTGGAAGTTTTGCGGAGACCTGCTCTTTCATCAGCCTGGAATGCTTGGGACCGCTGGAGAGCTTTTATGTGGCGTTTTTGGAGGTGGGGGAGGACTTTGGTATTTTTAGAGGCTCTCCATCTCTCCTCTCTTGTCTCTTTGCTTTCTCTGTTCGAAGGAAAGTGGAATAGAGGAAAGGGAAAAGGAAACACTCCAAACTGAAACAGGAGGACTTGAAGCTTTGCTGGAAAGCAAAGGAGAAGAAGCCTCCCCTGGTGGCCCTTCCCTGGGGGAAGGATGAAAGGAAATGTGGTGAAATCAAAGTATTTGTGGAAATGTAAATTCCTAGTAAATACCGTGGGGGAAGGAGACTGTGAATATTTAAGTACTTTTACTTAGTTGTATCAATGGCAGCTCAGCCCCAGCTGGGGGCTGCCACCTCTCGCAGCCCCGTGACATGGGACCCCCGTATGCCCCACGGCAAGCGATTCATCCCAGGGAACTAATCAGTGCTGCCGCAGAGACATGCTCCCTGCTCCATGGGAGTTTCTATTTTTGCCGTGACTTGCAGTCGTCGCTGCTCTAATGGGAATGGCCGGGTGTTAATGAGCATCCCCGGATGGGATGTCTTGGCTCGCTGCATTTGACAGCAGGATGCACAAGCCCCAGCCAGCCTTGTCACCCCCGGAGGCAGCTGATGGGCCTTGGTGGGACCTTGTGTGAGACTTGGACAGGAGAATTAACAAAGATATTCACTTTATCCAGAAGGGGAAAAGGTTATTTGCTGAGAAAACTGCTGCAAGAGGAGCAAAGAGCAGCCCATGATGCTACCTGCCTTTTGTAGGAAGAGTCCGTGCAGATCTTTGCCTGAAAATCTGGGGTCCTGGGAGACAAGGCTTAACACATCCAATGTTTTTGGCAGTGTGTAACTCTACCGGGCAATTGCTTAGTTAGTAGCTTGTTTGTGTTACTTGTTTGGAAAAACTTTCTTTCTCATAGTGAGCTCTTGGTAGTGAGCATCACAAGTCCACATGCTCAAGGGGCTGTCCTGTCCCAGACACCCAAAGTGGGGAGGCAGGGAGCTGAAGAACCCCGCAGGGTGAGCAGGCTGTGCCCTGAGACTGATGCATCGGCAGCCGTGTGCTGGCATGGACACAGAGCCTGCGAGACTCCGGGCTCACCCTCGGTTGTCTCCCCAGGGTGGTTCCCAGCCATTTCAGGGACATCCGTTGCTGCTCAAACCCAGAGCAGGTGAAGCCCTTGGTTTGGTGTGACATCTCTGCACCCATAGATCCCCTTCCCATTGAGCAGGAAAATGAGAGAAGGCCAAGTCATGGGATAAAAACATCAGGACAGAGCCTTTGAAACAATTATTTTAAGCATCCTGATGACTTCTCTAGGTCCTGTGGGACTTTGGAGCTTGGGCAGAGCTCTGGTCTGGCAGAAAAGCCCGTCTGCAAGAGCTGGGAAGTGCTGCCCGGACCCAGGAAATGCCAAAGGTACCCATGAGGCTTCTCCTCCTGGCAGCCAGCACATGGGCTCCTTGCTGAGCTGGGAACACTGGTCCCACGTCCCCTCCGAAGATAGGGATGGGGAGTTGTGACTGGGGAGGAAAAAGTAATTAGGAGCTCCTCAAATTTGTCCAATTAGTGTGGAGCTGGTAGATAGCAGAGGCAGGAGAGAGCAGACTGTGCTGCTGAGTCCTGAGCAGCGTGGAAACGCGGCTGCAGTTCAAGAGCCTATTAAAGAGCCGAGACATACACAGACTTTATTAGCCACATGTCAGAAAGTACTTTCTACAGTAAATCCTACTTAATAGCCATATGCTAGAAGAGAATTAAATGCTTTTTGGCTCTCAGACAGTTATGTAAACTTGAGAGAGAAGAAAAAAAAGATAACAAATATCAGCAGAGGAGCCTTCAGTACATACCAGTTATTAATGTATTTATCTAGGCCATTTATTTATTGAAGATATATTTTTTTTTCTGGGACAGGCCTATTAACTCTGACAGCTTAATCGACACCCAATGGGAAAAACGCCATTTTATAAAGTAGTTAAACTCCCATTGATTTCGATATCAGCTCCATTTTTTATTTTGTATTTTTCCCCAGCCATCACAGTTTGTTTGACAGACTCGTTAACAAGATATTAAACTGCCCCACTCTTTTTTTGAGGACAATAAATTACTATGGAGAAAGATGCTGTTGTCTTAACAGATGCCTTTCACAGCGTAAACATCCCTTGACTGATAAGCAGAGAGGGAGGCAGCGTGCAGACCAGCCTTTTCTTGCTAAATAAATAGCAGGACTGGAAAACTGGCACTGAAATCAATGGTGTTTTGCTCTGTGAAGAATGCCGTACTGGAGGATAGGATGGTTTAGGAGATGGATAATGGGATACAGAGGTTTTTGCTTGGATGTGGTTTGCCATGTTAATCCATCCTGACTGTGGGGGAGAGGAGCCCGGGAGACTCACGCAGGGATGTGGCTGATGAGGGCTGTGGTGCGGGGATGGATGGCCCCATCTTGCTCTGGCATGGATGTGCATCTGAGCGGGTCCTTTCCCTGTCAGGTCCCTTCATCTGGGTGACAGGCACAGCACGGCTTGCAGCAGGAGCTGCCTGACCTGCAGCTCAGAGGGGTGAAGGGACTAGAACTAGTTCAAGGTGACACTGGGCTGGTGGCCCATGGGCCAAAACGGGCCCATGGCACCAGACCGTTTGGCACAGAGGAACTCCTGCCAGCCACAGCACCGTCTGGGTGTGGGGGTTTGCAAGGGTGCGCGGGGTTAGGACATGGCAGTGCTCTGCTGGCAGGTGCTCCCCTCTGCACAGAGGAGGAGGATGGGGGCTGCAGACTTCATTAGCAAGGGCCAGAGCCAATGTGTCAGCACTGGGCAGGACTTTCTGGACGTCCTCTTCAGGAAGGATGGGGAGGACAGACCCGCAGGTGTCTGCATGGGTACCAGCTCCATCTGGGCAGGGAGACTGGGGAATGGCCAACATGAGGGACTGAAGGTGGGTGCTCAGCATTGTCTGGCTCATTTCACCTCCTCTCTGAGGTCTCTCCATGATAGGCATTTTAGGTTGGGTTCCTCCTCTGACAGCTCCATCCAATGTGGTGTCATGAGACATCATTCCCCAGGATGGCAGCACCTTCTCTCCCAAGGAACAAGCAGATACCTGCAGTCAGTCCCACCCCACCAGTTATCTCTCAGGGGCTGAGGTTTGGCCAAGCTGCCTGTAAGCCACCATTCAAGGCTCCCAGTGGAGCCTCATCTTGGCACCAGGTGCTGCCAGGCTGTACTGGTGACACTTCTTTTGCAACTGTAAATTGAGGGATTGAAGGTTTTCTGCAAAGCTGAGATTCTGCCAAACAAGACAGCAGCTCTGAGAGGGGCAGTTCTGGGTCTGGCTGCAGGGCACAGGCAGGCTGCTCAGGGCAGCTTCATCCCCGGCCTTTTTAGGTCCTGGTCCTGGCTGTCGTCATCAGCACCAGTGTTTGATGCTGGGCTTGCAGTGGGACGTCACAGCTCCTGCTGTCCCCCAGTGCCTGCCACGCTCTCAGGGACAGACACTGGCCATGCTCAAAGTCCTGGTGACCATCAGACTGGGGCAGCAAGGAGGAAATGACAGTTACGATTTTGTACATTTAACCTTAATGCTTGCGTTTGACCCTGCTCAGGGTACTTTTCTTATAACCGCTACGTCCAGGTCTTTTCCTGTGGGCGTTTTCCCAACACCCCTACTAACTGCTGCATTGAGTCAAAAGGTTCCTGGCTTTCCTGGCATCCCCTTTCTCACTCCCTCCCAACCAACCCTCCCCATGTAATGCGTTCCCAGCTCAGAGCACTGCATTAATGCTCCGTTTTATTGCATGCTCTTAATGACGCATCTGCAGATACTTCCCCTCTCTAACTGAGAGATTCTTGCTGGGATGGAAATTTTAAAATGAGAGTCAGATTGTTTCCACATCGCAGGGTGCAGCCAGGCTTTAAATACAACAAAATTCCTGAAATCCGTTATCCTGTCACCTAAGCATTTAAATAATTAACTACAGAAACATCCCACAGGCCTGGTTAGGAAGGCGAGAGTGTTTGCATTCTAATTGATCACTAAATGCAAAGCAAACAGCTCAGAGATCTGTCAATAATTACCTTAGAAGAGGCAGCCGTGGTCACTAAGATGAACTTAATCTACTCAAAGACTCAGCAGCACTTACAGGTATAAGCACTGGCTCTGGCTGTTCACCCTAATGACTTTATTATCCCAATGTCATTAGTCCCGTTCCTCTCGAAGTTTTGCTAATGGGCACACACATAACCAGCCTTTGCTACTGAATCATTCTCCCACTCCTTTATTTATTCCTTTCACTCTGTGTGGGGGCTGCAATTGCTTTCTTTATCTATGCACATACGCATATGGATCTTTTCCTTTTTTTTTCTCTTTCTTTTTTTTTTTTAAATTGGAACTGAAAGGACAATTTCCTTGCTGAAGGGGGCAATCAGAGGAGAGCACGGCTCATTTCTGAGGGGCTCCCACCTCCAGATCCCCAGCACATACTGTGCATCCCGAGCTCCCTTACGTAAAGGCACATCTGAGTGAGGAAATGAGTCTGGCTGCTGTTTAACTGTTGGGATGCTATCGCAGCTCTTCTCTAGCAGCCTGAGATGCTGAAACAAAGGTAGGGCACCCTCTGAGTGTGTCGATTCCAGAATCCACTGTGTCCTGGCTCCTGATCCCTCCCTGCAACTCTCTCCAGGAGCTCGGCTGAAGCAGCCCCTGGCATATTTGCTCTCTCTGCCCGGCCTCTCTCCTTTGTCCCCCCACCTTTGCTGCTGCTCCAAAGCCCCCATACCACCTTGGCTTCATGATGCTGCCCTGCTCGCCCCCCGCTTTGCTGGGGGGAGGCAGCTGCCTCCACTCGGCTCCCCACGGTTCCCCCCCTGGAGCCTGCTGCTGCGTCGGGGGCTTGGTGGAGCCTCTGTTAATGAGGACCAGTGCAGGGGACTCTGAAGCTTCCTTAGTAAAAATCTCCCTGGGACTGACCCAAATCCATCTCAGAACTCCAGGGGTGGTTGTTTTTCAGGATCTTCCATGAAATGGCATGTCTGCAGCCTCATTCCCACCAGTCTCAGGCAGGAGATGGCTGGGGGGGGGGCGGGGGGGCACTGACTGCAGGGAGACAGATAATTTTGCACTTTCTGGATGGTCCTTGAGTAAAAGGAGGGTGGATATGAATAAAAGGAGGTGTTGGAGGATAGGAAGCTTTACAGCTCTGCCTCTATTCAGAGACCACTTCCATCCCATGCCTCCCTTTCCTGGGGTGAGCCAGGCTGCTCTGCGAGCGCTGTCTCCCCATTAGCTGACACACCACCAGCCTCTCCCTGTCTCCAGCAACAGCCCTTAGGAAAGCACTTTCGGAGGAGTTTGGCTTGGGAAGCTGCAATCACTCCCCATTGCAGTGTATATTTGCACTGGAAAGCTTCCCCAGCCCTGGCTCTCTGCAAATCGCCACCCTCCAGCAGGATGGACGCAAATACATGCTGCTGCCGCCTGTCCCAACCGGTGGGTTTCAAGAGGGGAAGCTCTGCCTCCTGCACACAAACACCCCAGAGGAGACACAAACTGAAGGCGCAGGGGATGGCGGTGACAGCCCGGGACAGGGCAGAGCCGTGGGATGTCCCCGAGCACTGGTTTGCACACCTGCGCTCTGGAGCAGCCGGCAGCCCTGGCAATGCCCGAAGTTGGGCTCCAGTGCTCTCCTCTGCCTTGGGCTCCCTGTGGGACCTGAGGAAAGACACCATGGCTCAAGGAATGAAAAATTCCCACAGATTTAGCCAGAAATGGCCTTAGAGGCTCCAGGACTTGGTCTTCCTCAGTTTCTTAAGAGGGTAATACAGATGGGAGAGCATCGTCTTTCTCTTGGGTACTCTTTCAAACAGACACCACTGCACTTATGCAGGGCAGAGAGGGGAAGTCTGTTGCATGATCCCTTTAAAAGCATTCATATTTCTTCATTCAGCAATGGGCCAAAACTGCCTGCTTTCAACTCAAACCCCTTGTTTAGCCCAAACTCTAGCAGGAGAGAGGCCCAGACTCACCCTTTTCAAAGCCAACCATCTAAAAGATGGGAGGAAAGTTTCCCTTCAGGCATCCCAGCATTGCCTGGAGGTGGTGGTGATGTTTCTTTGAAGCGCTTGAAGTCACCCAGCTCCGGGCACAGGACACGCGTGACAGCCGGCTCTGACTCTGCCATCCCCAGCCCTCCTGAGGATGAAGCAGTGATGGGGGCTGCTGCTTTTAACCCGGAGCACAGAGCTTCTCGCTGGGAGTGTGAAGAAGTGCCTCGTAGGTGGATTATTTGCCTCGGCATTAAGCTTGAATAAACAGGCAGAGGACACTGGGTGAGGGGTGGAGGGCACCGAGCACAGAAACACGCTAATGAATGTAGCATCCTTGAGCATGCGAAGGAAGGGAAGGCAGACAGAGCTGTCTGTGTGGGAGGCCTCAGCACTGACAATACACTAATCAGTACAGCTTCTGCCTCAGCCCCGCTATTGCTCACGCATTAGTTGAGCTGTTATCATAAAGCTTTCCCTTAGCCCACCCCTTAGGTGCTTCTGGCTCACAACGAAAAGCAACCTTTGGTCCTCTCTGGAGCATCCTCCTTTGAAATCGCCTGCGACCAGTAAGGGGCTGGGGAGCCCCGTACCACTCCGACATCCACTGGCAGCTTCCTACATCACACTGTCCAAATCGCAGCCTGATGGAGCCAGTCTCCTTTTTCCCAGTTGCATGGTGAGAATATTTATCCAGCCACCCTGCTCAAGGCATCTCCCTTTGTGAGAGACAGAAGTAATTTAAAAAAAAACCCAACAGATCCCCTTTCTTTATTTTAGGGGGTGGAGGAATGATGCTAAGATGATGCTTGTGCTGCTGTCACAAGCTCCACCGTCGTCCGTGGTCAGCAATGTCCCAGCCCCACTGTCCCTTCTGCCCACGAGGTCCCCTCTGCTGTGTGCACTGGGTTGCAGCCTTTTTTTCCCTCTTCATCGCATTAATCAATGAGGTAGGAACAAGCCTTGGGTATTCGGCTGTGTCTTCCCTGAAGTAACACAGAATAAATAACTCCCTTGGGCAGTCTTTGGGAGAGCTCCCTGGAAAATGGAAAAGGCTGAAAACAGCTTTTTTAACAATCCCCACCACGGCTCCGCCACCAGCCTCTTTGACTTCGTGATTTATTTCTTTTCAGGAGTGAGCTAGACCGTGAAATCACTTTGAAGTTTTGCTCCTGAGACGAAACATCGGGAAAGTATTAATACAACCATTTTTTTTTTTCATGATAGAGGAAAAAAAGAAAACCAAGGCAGAAATAAGAGCTCCTGCAGAGTTGTTTACTCTAGATTAAACTCTCCCAGACTCTCCGGATCTTAACAGCTTTAGCTGAGGAACAGCCTGAAAGTGATTAATTTATAAGGTGACAAATATCACTTGCAGGCAAGAGGCAATTCGACTGTTTGGCTGAGAGTGAAGAGACTGTAAACAGGTTGTTTCACCATGTGAACAGTATATTAGCTTTCAAGTTGGGGTAAAACTCAGAGCTCTGGATACTTTGGGTTTTGGTATCAGACTCAGATCTTTTGGGTTTTGGTATCAGACCCAGAGCTTTTTGGCCATAGCGTTGCCAGTCTCGCCGATGGTCTTTTACCAGGTGATGGCCTTTCACAGCTATGCGTGGCCTGAAGGTCACATAACACCCCCTGAGAGCTGCCACAACGAGTAACTCAACCAAATCTCTGCTGGGTTGTTCTGGGCACGCATGGGGGGATTTTCAGAGGGAAGGCGCGCCGTGCAAATGCCGGTGGCTGGATGGGGGCTGGAGCCACTTTCTTGGGTGCAGGCAGAGTTACCTGTCTCGCGAGTTATCCCCAGAAAGCCAGATCATTTCTCAGGACTAATGACATTAATTGTGCCTGGATGAAAGCAGACACACGCCGCTTAATTTATTCTTCCTGTATTGCGGTTGATTGCTTGTTATTCTATTACCCCCCCACTGGATAGATCTTGTACTCAATTATTACACTGCTGACCCGCCTTTGCTGCTAATGTGACACTCTTGTTTCCTCTTCGCTACAACAACCTCTGAAATAACATAATGCATCGGTTCTGTGCGGTGGCACACGGGGCCGGGCGTCGCGCGGCTCCCGCGAGCGGATGCCGAGCAATTCTGGCAGCGTGAGACAAGATCGTTCTGCTGTATCGGTTTAATGAAACATTTTGCGAGTTGGAGTTCTCTCTGCTGCTGTCCCCAGGCCCCGTGTTTCAACCAGGCACCGGAGGCTTGAGAATTATTGATCTGGGTAAGGCGGGGAGTTGTGAGCAAGGTTGTTCCCTCCAACAGAAGGAGTGATCTTGCAGGAGATATAGGAAGGCATTGGTTCGCTCTTTGTATCTACTGCAGCCTTCCCATATGTCTTCACGGTAAAATATGATCTGGCTTAATTGAGATAATAATTTGAGGAAGGCTGAGGGCTATAGGAAACACAAACAGTTGGCAACCCACAACCAGGATGTGGGACTCCTTTGTAGCCTAGCAGATCAGACGATGGGATGCAATACAGACCAAGACTTGAGCTGTCTTCTTCCAAATCCTGTTGACTTGGAAAATCACTCCTTCCCTCCTGCAGCTGTGACACGATACCTTTTGTGCAGTGAGATGGGAGAACCAGTCTGCCACCCAGAGCCCCAGTTTTAACCTTCTGCATGGTCTGGCCAAGCTCAGCAGGGAAGTGGGTCACAACCACGTAGACTGAATGAGACCCTGGAGGAGACACGACTGCAGAGCAAAAGGTGCTCATCCTGCCACAGCGATCTGCTTTCAGAGGACACCTGTTTTGAGCTGTCCACCGAACATCTTGGCTCCAGGGTGGTTTCTTCCCTTCTCATGCTCTCTGCAGAGGTTTGTCTCCAATGTCTGCAGTGCCTGGCAGCTCCCTTGCACCCTGTGTTGCTATGACCATGCTGCAGAAGGAACATGCTTGAAATTGCTTGCTTCCCCCAATACTGTGTCTGGGACTGTTTGGGACAGACTGGTATGGAAGAGGCTGGTCCTCTGCAGAAGGGTGCAGGGTCACTCCGACCGTGCTCCAAGCAGACCCACACTCTCTCTCCCCAGCCTGAGCGAAGCCCCGTTGCTCCCTAACACAGCACGTGAAGGGCCTGGGTGGTTTTCCCTCCCTCACCGCCTCCTTCAGCAGTGATGTATTTCAAAACAAGAGTTTTCCCAGTTCATTTCTACTAGTTACAGAGAAAACCCCTTCCCCAAGGCAGCAATTCTCTGACTCAATTGCTTTGTTTATATCGCTGGCTGCAAACAGGCTTTCAGAAGACAGTTTCCAACTTGTCTCCTTCTAATAATGTCTCAAAAAAAGACTGGTTTGAAGGAGGTTCCTGAAGGATACTACATCTCCAGGTCTCAGCAATGTTCATTTGCTCTCTGCTAAAGGCAGTGCTCGGGGCGGTTTTAGGGAGCTGTGACCATCACGGGGCTGTGGGACAGACCCCACGCAGGGGTGGGGAACGTCTGCTTCCCTGCACTGGAAAATATAAAAGCAGATTATCGTCAAAACTCAGCCTCTGAATGGCAGTTAAAAGCTGTGCTGGGGCAGGTCCTTCCAAACCATGGCCAAAGCCCATTAACTGAGCCTCCTTCTGTTGCCGGTGGCATTTTATCTGCTCCGTGAATTCACGATCAAGGGCGTGATCTTGGCGTTCGGCGATGACCGTCTGTCTGGCTGCTCAGCCCCTGGGGGCATCCCTGCTGCTCTTCCAAACTTTGTCCCGTGGACCAACTGATAAAACATCCCTGGCGCTAACAACTGATTTTGGAGATGTTTTATTCCCCCTTCACATAATGTCCTAGTTTCTCATAAATGCAGGAAGATGCAGCCTCCAGTTCTGCGTGGTACAGAAGTGCCATTAGGGCAGCCGGCGCGAGCGCTGAGCAGCAGGCAATTTAGCATGATAGCGTGCTAAAACAGTTGAGCAACCCACTGTCAATTCAAAAGCTTTCTGGCAGCTCTCTCTTCATTTTGGAGATTTCTATCTTAACAGATCTATAAAGGAACGGATTAGTAGAGATGAATTGGATAGCAACTTGGCCTAATATGTCAGCAAGGTTAGATTACGCCTCTCTGATGCTATGTAATGCTTGGTAACGCTGTCAGAGGTTTCTCCCAGGTCCTGGAGGAGGCTTTTGTGGGGCTCTGCCCAAAGCACGGGGGCCGGAGGGGAGCAGGCAGTGCCCTGTGCTGAGCTTCGTGGTGGTGGTTTGAGGCTGTTTTGCACCCAGGCGCTGCCCTGTCCCTGTCCGGCTGGGCTGGCTGCCCGGACCCCGACCTTCTCCGTGGGCGCTGGAAAGAGAAAGGGGGTCTGTCAGAGCACAAGGAGGACTTCAGGCTTGATGCCATCTCCAACTTGCTCCCTGGAGACGTCGTTCCTCCTCCCCGGCTGTGTGCAAAGCTGAGGGAGGACCCCCTGCGAATTTATCCTGTTTGAAGTCCTGAGAGGCAGTGAGCCCTCCAGCGTGGGCGAACCCGCCTTGGCGCTTCTGCAATTCCCTGTGATCCTTACCCTCCTCTCTGATCTTGTCCAGATGCCACCACCACTTGTTAAATACAGCAGATTTTGCATCTTTGCACCCAGCTGCTTCGCATCATCCCGCTTCGATACGAAGAGCTTCACGGTGGAGGATATCTGTGAGCACGTTCCTTTCTGCCCATAAATACAGATCTTTTTCCTTTTAAATCCTGACTATATGAACTCCATTCTATTTACTCCATTACCCACAGGCAAATTGTAAAATTATAGCCCTGTACTTTGGTTGGGAGGCTGTGCTTTGAGCAGCCGCTGCAGCTCAGAAACTCCTATTAACGCTGTGCTGTGAAGGGGAGGGCTGGGGACCAGGGAGCCTCTGATTACTCGAGATAAAAATGATGGGAAATACTACAAAGGGAATGTACCGAAAAGGCTCCCCAGTCTATTAACCACCGAGATTGGGGTGTGTACTGAAGCTACTCGGTTTAAACCTTTGCCACACTAGGGGATTTTGCTCACTTTCCTCATTTAATCCACTTACTTATGTAGGCAGACAGACAGAGGGACAGGGACTGATCCCTCTCTCACTCCTTACTGCGATATCTGCTGAATTCCCTCTTCCTGACACCACCGTTTAGTGGCCTGCATTTCTTTAAGGTGTTCAAAGTTGTTCTGTGATAGATAAATCCTCCTGCAGCTTAAACTGCCAAATCTGAAATAGTCCTGGCTGGAGCGGGGATTAAGCAGCAAACCTGTATTTATTTTCTTCTTGGTGCTCCGAACAGGCCATTCCTGCCGTTTCTATGAGGCACTGCCTGTCCTGCCCCTGCAGGCTCATACTCTGCAGAGGGGCGCTTCTGGCACCGACTCGTCCTGAGAATTGCGAGAGGATCCTCCGGCTGAGCGGGGAGATGCCCTGGGGGATAGCTGGGGACCACAGGGGGCAGGGGAAGTAAAACGGCCTCATCTGTCCACGAGATTTCCCATCATTGTGCTTTTTATCTACTCGCGTTAAGAGTACTTGCATAGCTGCATGGAAACATCCTTGGGCATAGTTATTTTATTAACATGCTGGCTTTTAACAAAATACGCTAAATCTGAACATTAAGTTGTGTTCACTGTACCTCTGGAGATGTTTTGGAAACCACTTAGTGGTAATATGGCCTCTGACCCTACTCAAAATGGGAATCCCCAGAAAAATCCATGAAAGATGGTATCCGAGGTCCAAACTGGCAGGTAATGGAGTCTTCAGAGCTAATAACTTCATGCCCTTTTGTTGACTGGCAGCTTCAAAATTGAATGGCTCTGGTTGTTGCTCTTGGGAGCAGAGCTTCCTGTGGCTGTTCCTCAGCAAACAGTGATTAAACTGCAGCTTTATGCTGCCAGAAAAAAAAAAAAAAGAAAAAAAAAAAAGAAGAAGAAAAAAACGTAGTTGGTAAACAAGCTCTCAGGAGAAGCCCTCCAGCTTGCCCTGCTCACCTTGTGCATTCAGAAAGCGAACACCGACCTCCTTCGTCCAAATTCTGAGGTTCACTTAAAATTTGCCGGCCTGAACTGGTTTTCTTTTATTTCAAACACAGCTGGGAAACTCATTTGTTGTTTTGATTTTGCCACTGTTCAGGTTTTTATTTTTCCAGCTTGACTGTGAGCTGCACTCGCAGAGGAGAGCAGAGAGGGTACCTGGAGCCCTGGCTCCACAGGGCACAGACATGGGGGTCACTCATGATCCAGGCAAAGCTCTCTGCTGGCTCACTCCTGCTCTCTTGGTTGCTCAGAGACTCTGCACCCCAAATGGGAGCTGCCTTGGCTAGACCTAATAGGGTGTTAAGTTATAGCAGGGCTGTGTGGTATCGCTCCTGACACGTGGAGTTACTGCCTGAACGCAGCCAGTGCTCCACTCTCAGCGCGTTGTTTCCCCAGATTTGCCTGCTGGGCAACTCTTCTGCAGGAACATTTGGAAATGAGACACCCGTGCATGCTATAAATGAGCAATCACATTTTTTTGTTTGATTTGCTGTCCTCTGACTTTTTTCTCCTCTTTCCTTCATTTTCACTTAGAGGTACTCAGGACCAGACATGACTGTGACGGATGCGACACAGGAGCCACCTACCACTGCCCCATCCCTGTGCGGAGGCTCTGGAGCAGGCACTGGCTGCGAGGTTGAAGCAGATGCTGATAACAATAAACGCTGAGATTAAACCCAGAAGAATCAGTCATTTTCCTTATGCCTTTCAAATAAAGCCCATTCCTGTTGAACAGGGGCTCATTATTGCAGCATCACGAGAGGAGGGATGTTGCCATATAGCTAATGTGATGATTTCAGGTACCGTTGTTGATGCCTGATTAAACATCTCTGGGATCAGGCAGACTGCTTGGATTGAATGGGCCATTATTCTGTCCCGCTAATAGCAGACTCACAGAAGCACGTTATAATTAAAACCAGGATAAATGCCATCGCTAAACTTTGATGAGAAGAGCTTCTGGCTTTGCGCACATCCAGGCACGTTGGGTGAAACGCAGAGGATAGATCCTGCAGCATCCTCCGTTTCAGCACATGGGAGCACATTGTAGTTGTGCGTTGGGGAAATTGGGCATATAAAATATAAAGTAATTCCGGAGACTTGGAGGAGTAGACTAGGTCTATTGCTTATTGCATGAACTGATGATAACACCTGCCATGGCCTGGGTTCAAAGAAGCTGGCACGGGAGGTGGGTGGTGGGACCCTGAGTCCCAAACCCGGCTGTGGGTTCGGGGATGCATTTGGGCACTGTGGGCAGCCCTGGTCTCTGCACTGATGTAGGATGAAGGGGGTTAGAGGGGCTACAGGGAAGGCTGGAGTGATGGAGGGGATGGGAGAGCTGCCTTATGAGGAGAGAATGAAAAAGCTGGGACACTTAGCAGGGAGAGGAGAAGGCTTGAGAGGGGTGAAATCATGAAGGTTTTAGGTAAGGTGAGTGCAGACTTGTTCACCACATCCCACAGCACACTCACTGAAACTAGCAGGGTACCAATTTAAACCAGATACATGGTGGCAGGTTTTTGCACAGAGGTAGCACATTTCCGAAACAGGCTGCCTGGAGATTGTGGAGGCTGACAGTGTCGGTGCGGCTGTTCACGCAAGAGCCGGTGTTATTGCGGCTGTCCTTCAGCCTATGGCACGGGGCAGAAACAGCACGGGGCACAGCACTACCCCGCTGCTCAGTGCTCGGCAAACTCTCCTTGTTTCTCAGTGTAAGCTATTTGAGTAAAGGCTGTAAAATTCCTGGGGCTGCTTTGAAAGTGGGATGTTTGTCATGATCAGCGTGGGGTGTCACTTAAAACCTGATTCATCCGGATCCCCCTGGAATGACACGTTTAATATGAATTATTTTTTATCCTCCAGCAATTTTCTGACTGCTCCTCTCTATAGATCTGCGAGATACAGAAAATGGCATATATCCCTTTTCATGCAGCCAACGTGGAAATTAAACAACTTGCTTCCTCAAGGGACATATTTTCCCCCGAGCAGGAGCCCAGGTAGCAGAGCTGGCGGGCTGCTTCATCGCTTCTGGTTGCAGAGACACAGTTCTGGTCAAAGCCCCTTGGGGACACATGCTGGTTGTGTCCAGCAGCCCAGGTATCACCTCTCCCCTTCAGTGCAGCTGCTTCCACCTCTCTTTCCCTGAGACGAAAGCCAGCCTGGGATGCTCCGGTCCAGCTCCTGCATCATGAGATCCCTGAACCTTTCTGCAAAGGTGAAGCCCCCAAAATTGTACAGATGAGGCATGAGAAAAGGGATTCATTTGCTCATCCCATCCACACCTCCCTGCCCCACCCAGCATGGGTCATTTCCCAAAGCTTTTCCTCTTGGAAATGTTTTCTATCACTTCTCTGTGTTTTTTCCTCCAGCCCTCGCCCTGGCTCAGCACCACCTCTCTGGTCCCACTCAGGTTTCCCTCTCTGAGCTGGAGACGCTGCCCCAACCCTGAACATCACGGGGGCTGCTGTGCCCCAAAGTCCCAGCAGAGAAGGCAACCCTATGGCTGGGGACTCCCTGGCCCATTTGCAGACCGCAGTAGCCACGGCACGGAAAAAACCCTGAGGAGGACCAAGGTTTACAGGCTGAGCAATGCATGAGTCTGTGTCTGGAGGAGGACCATTGCCTGCTCGGCAGGGCTCAGTGCACACCAGACACGCGTGACAGCAGCGTGTAATGAGTGCGTGTGGGTCTCTGCGTGTCCCCACCCCATTTGCTTGCCTCTGCGAGTACATATGTTTGCAAGCACACGTGTGAGCCTGCGTGTCCAGACTCCTAACCCCATTTCTCTGGGAAGAAGCCACTCAAGAGCTCTTTCCAAGTAACATTTCCAATAAAGAAACCTGCGTAAATGGTGCGTAAAGCTTTTATGAATCAAGCCCTTAATCAGAACGTCGGGTTTCCGAGCACATCCTTCAGGCCTAACAGCCCTTTAATGCATTCATCACATTAAGAGTTAATTTACAACACGCGGTTTGAGACGAGCTCTCGGCCCTTCGGTAAGGATCCGCCTGAAGTGCGAGCCACGCGTTAACAACCCAAATGTATTCTGCTCTCAGGAAAAAAAAATTACCCCTGATATTTTCGCCCTTCAAGGGAGACTCGAGGCCGTGGAACAACATAGCAATGGTGTGACGGGACCACCGCCGCGTTCATGAATTTTAGATGCCTGCGAGAAATTATCTATTTTGCTGGACCCTTGCTGGGCTCAATCAGTTCCTCCGTGGTTGGTGACAATTAAGAGCCAGTATGATGCAAAGAGGATATTTTAGACACTGCTTGACACCAAGGATCCCATCCCACTAGCTTTGGTCTCTTCTCTGCCTCCCAGGACATGTCCCTTCTCTCTCTTTCCCCAAAGAGGATCAGCATGTTTGACATGCTCCCAGTCTCCAGGAAATGGGCTTTCATGTCCAAAGGTTGGGTGTTTATATGCAGAAATGATAATTATGTTGTAAAGAGAGTTCACTGCCTAACACCATCTGCCCATGTAGGATGTTGGGAAGTCTCGGGGCTGAACTGCGGAGCACTTTGGTCCACGCAGAGTGGGTATCAGAAAGATCTTCCCCCACTTCTCACTTTTATTCCTCTCTGTTTTCTAAGCAGATAACAAATTTCAGAGCATTCTTCTCTTTTGAGACAGTACTATTCGGGAGCCGAGCCACAAATCTGCTAGTGAAATAAAAAGGCCATGCAAAGCACTTTGTTAAGCAGCATCTTTCTTGGGGTGATCTTGCAGAGCTTTGCAAAGCTTTGCAGGTCCAGAAGGTCACAATAGCAACACTCAATATATTGTCCTCCCCATTTCCTCTTTTGTCTTCTCCCCCATAGCAGCAGGTCAAAACCTGAGACGCAGGGGATGTGAGGGGAGATTCCAAAGCCCCACTGCCCGCACTTCAACTCTCTCCCCCCTCCTCAACCCCACCGTCCCCCCTTTGCAGTGCCAGTATGGCTGCGTGGCGCAGCTCCCTGTCCCAGCCTGTCACATCCCAGCTGCAGACGTGGGCTCAACTGTATTCAATAGAGTCATACCAGGAGAAGGGAGATGATAATCAGCTGTACCCCTGGTAGAGATGGCCAGAAAAGCTTTACAGTTTTGGATGAAAAAAGGCTATTTTAATTTAAATGAAAATCTTTTTCAAAACATATCAATTTCAGCACAATATTGTCTAGGAAAAAGAGGCTCAAATTATCCTGTATTCATATGCTGGCATTGGATGATTTCCATTTTTCATCTGTTTTGATTCAAAAACAAACCCACAGTTTAAAAGATAGATATATATATCTCTCATATAGCTTTAAAGGTCAAAGCAAAATGAAGCTTGAATTCACTAAAATTAAACATTTCAATTAAAACAGATTTTACAAGTAAATAGCATTGGAAAAGTTTAAAACTTTGGGGGTTTCTACTTCAGAACTGGGAAAAAAAGAGAAAGATTTGTGGAATTTTTATGAGGGGAAAAAAAAAATGGAGTTCCCACCCTGCTCTTCTACAGATGGATTGACATGAGGAACACAGGAAACCTGGGTACACATCCCTCACCTCCTTGATTTGGACTGGAGATTTGGACGTACCTCTTCTACAAAAAAAAAGCCTTATTTATCTGTTATGGGCTTCTCTCATTGTCCCCTGCTCAAACTGCTCCACAAGGTAAATAGAATAGACCTGTTAGGCTTTGCCTGGACCCTGCTTTGAGCAGCATCTCTCCAGCAGTATATTTTCCCCTGCCTTGGTCTGACTCATTTTAAACAGCCAATGATGAAGACGGCATTGCTTTTGCTAGGCTAAGTTTGCTCAGTCTTCCACCCCCTGAGAAAAACCTATTCCCTGATATGCAGTTTCCTTCCCAGCCTCAGCTCATTCCCCCTGTTGTGTCTGCCTTGGTGCCTCTTGCTCAGCAGAAAGCCTCTGCCCACGAACATCTTCCCAACATTGCAAAGCCTGGCTCACAACTGGGGACATCAGGAGATCTTCTCTTTCCTCCGAGCATCTTGGTTAGCTTAATGCCGGCTACTGAGGTTTTCCTGTGTTTACAGAAGATGGTGAAAGCTGTATGGTGTAATTGAGACAGTTTCAATTTCCCAGCCCGGGAAAATACTCCATTGACTTTTGCAACAGAGCAGAGACAGGTTCTCCGCTGCACAACAGGCAGACAAATAATCCTCATGCAATTTATCGCAAATCTCTTGATCCAGTCTTTGAATTTGGGAGCCTTATATCAGGTAAATACATATGAAAGCCTATTAGCTCCTTTGATCATATTAACCTGCCGCTGTGCACAATTAGTTTGAAATCTTTGTCTGAAAAGCTCCATATTAGTGTTAGAAGAGACGCAGGGGAGGGATTCAGCCTGTCAGAAGAAAATTACTTTTAAGAAGATGAAAATTTTGTATGATTACATGATTCAAACATAATTCTTGCTAGTCTAGCATGGAAACCAAGTCCAACTGTTCATAAAGAGCTCTAGGATGTCACCGAGCCCTCTGCTAGCCTTGTCTTGGGGCAGACACAGCATTTTAAATAGTGGGGTGACAAATGGTGACAGCACGGAAGAGAAGACAATGTCAAGTCCTTGATATTAAAGAATTTATTATCTAAATAGATACAGTGTTTTGTGGAAACAAGCATAATGTTCCCATTTTAAAGATCTTATCAGTGACTGGTATAAAAAAAAATAATCTGGATTAAATGCTGAGTATCCAGTTGAGGCTCTTCTCTTATCCGTGGGATGATCGCTCCCTCTCTGGAGGGAACCAGCTTTGTGTTCTTTGAAAATGTGTTGATCAGCTCATGGGATGGAAGATTTTGTATACTGCAGTTTCACCTTGGCTGTTGACCGTATCAATTTCATTACCTTGAGCACCGTTGTCCGGAAGGGATGTCCATCCTGTTTTCTCCAAACACTGCCTGACATCATCCTTTGAGTAAGCTATGCACTATCCTTGTGAGATCAGTCTGGCCTCTGCTGGAACTGATCCTATCTCCTCTCGCCCACCTGACAATATATCATTTTTAGCCTCTCCAAGTAGTTGAAAAGATCAAGACAATGACAGCGTTGTTCCTCCTGTACGAGGCATAGGAATTACTGCTTCTACTCAGATTTCTGCCTCTGCCTTGGTCTTACTGCTCAAGGTGGCTGGAGCTGCAGCCTCCCAAAGGAGATATAAAACCCCTCAAAGCCACTTCTCCGCTTGTGCAATAGCAGCATCGTCTCTTATCTGCAAAGACCACATAAGCAGTAAAACACTCCATCCGAGCCAGGCACAGCCAGGTTTCCACTGTAATTACATGTGAGGATCAGTTATGGGGGGAAGGGAAGAAATTTAACCCTGTTCAACGAGGGTATTCCAGAGGGAGCTGGTTAAACTAATCCATGAGGCTAATTAGCCACGTTATTTTCTTGTTATTTCTGGGTCCCCTGCATGGTCTCAGATGTTTGATAGCAGCTATTCTGCAATCCCCAGCAAAAGGAAACAAAAGACGCTGCGCTGGAGGAAAGTTTGTTATACTGCAACTTCGTCCGTGCAAAACCCAGCGAGTTCAGCATCTCTACACAGCTCCTTGGTCCGTCGGTGCCACCAAAACACAGCGGTTCTCCTTGTTCCGTGTGTCTGGGAGTGCTGATACGCTCTGGTCTTCCTGGAAAAAGCCCACCTTACACTGCCTGAAAAATCTGCTAAGTTCCTTCCTCTGCAACTCACACTGCTGTCATATCCATAGCTGACAGTCAGTCTACACAATTGGAGTTAAGTGCTTTGTTTTTCAAGAGGGAGACGGAGGCAGAGACGAAAGAGCTACACATGTCACATGTTTTGTATTTGCACACATGCTGATTTAGCCCCTTGCAAAGGTTTAAGCGGAGCAGCAGAGAGGCCCTTGTGGCCACTCTAGAGGGCCTTGCTGGCGAAGGGACCTGGGTCCTGACATCGCCTCACTGAGTCCTCTATGTATTTTGTGCAGCAGGACTGCACCGAGAAGGTTAAAGGAGAATTTGAGTCCTCTTGAAAGCCTCCCTAGAGTTCAGGAAATGTTTGCTTCAATATGGCATCCTGGTTTGTGTCGGACAACAAGCTGTTGGCTTAAAATACCCCAGCCAAATGTTTTGGTGCACAGAGCTGAAAGTTCAGCAGTGGGAAGAACTGGGCATGCAAGAGACTCGATGGTCATGGGTTACAGCACCTAGCTCTTTCAGAGGATGTGAGACCTCATCTTAGGCAGAAAACATGCACATTACAGGTTAAGCCCAATTTCACACCTGTTCTTGCCCTTGTAGACACAAGCACAATGTCACACCAGACAGTGAGCAGCAGCGGGGAGACGGGGGTTGGTTCATACAGGCAGAGGAGATGGTTCCCATAGTTGCATGCCCTTTCAGCAAAAGCAATGCAACTTTGGGATGGGCTGTGGAAAAGCTGTGTTCCTTGGACAATTTGATGGGGGATGATGCTGGGAATAATGATAGCACCTGAGCATTGCCATGCTTCTCTCCTAACTAAGCTGAGTGACCTGCATACTTTTTGGCACCATGAGGGACTGTTTGCTAAATGAGACAACAGCTAGGCATTTCCAAGCTTGTGATAATTTGGGGAATTATAAAGAAATAAATTGTTTACCAGTTGAATAGAGAAAAGAGAGGAAAATAGCAGGGAATGCAAGCACTTGAGATATCTTTTCTCTGCTCCCCTGTTAGTAATGGTTCTCTGAGCAGTGATAATTCAGGAACAGCCCTTTACATCCACAGCTGACTGAGATGATTTTCCAATTAGCCAAACTTTCAGGTTGCCTCCCGCGAGCTCTGTGGAGAACTCACTGATGCATTATGCAACCCTGCTTGATATTTCTACCCTTTCAACTCACCTTGTTGCCTGCTCCTCCTTGCAAAATCCACAAGAGCCAGGCACAGATTCATATCTGGACATGTCCTTGTACCCAGGGAAGTGCCAGAGAGCTGCTTTACAACATTTGTGGCAATGAGGAACAAACGAAGGTAAAGGGAGCTCTGCTTCTTTGTCTGGGGGTTGCCCTGAGAGTTGGACCCCTGCAAATGCTACTGGATCAATGCCAGTCTCGGGGACCGCTGCAGCAAAGGGGTCAGGCTCAGGGAGGGGATCTGCTGGTCCCCAAGCAAGGAGGCACCCAGAGAGCTCCGCAATCCCTTTAGCTCAATCAGCTCCTGCAGGGCCACAGAGAAACCTGACTGTTGAGGTGAAAACTAAAGAAGCCCACTGCCTCATTTACAGTGGTGATTCCTTGCTGACGGATGCAAATCGCCATAGCCTCATGGGTGGATGTTGCTCTGAGCACATCAGGTCTGTGAATACCAGCTCATCTAATACATTTTCTTCCCTGAATCTGTATCTCAGAGGCTTTCAAGTGGCTTTTCTAATGTGGCCTGAAGGACCTTCTGTGCCTGCTAAAGCACCCTGGCTGGAGGGGACTGAGGTCTGCATGTTCTGAGTTAGTCTTGAAATTGCAGTAGTGCCAGAACTTTTCAGGTTTGCAGGTGTGCAACAGCCTGAACACTAAAAATATACGTGGTCCATTCAATCAGGAATGCTCATTGGATTTCTGGGTGGAGTTTTCTGAACTGTGTGGTCCAGAATGTCAAAAGAAATGGTCACTTTAGTATTTCTAGTCCTAAGAATTTGCTAAAATCCCTTGCTTCTCTGTTGCTTGTCTTCCCCCAGCCAAACACCAACATGCAACCAGACTTTCTACTGCCTTTAATCTTCCTGGGACTCAGAGAAATAAAATCCCAGGGAGTAACTTTCACCTTTTTCTTTTGTAAGGACTCAAGCCATCCCTTCCTTGGCGTCTGCGAGGATGCTCACCCCAGTGACCTGCCTGGGCAGAGGACCACGCTGGGAACAGGATAAGAAAAAACCATGAGGAGGTAAGTGTCACCCAATGAAAAACACTGCTCTGTTCTGCTAACCTTTAACTTTCCAATGAAACAGCCAGCTCTTGTGTCTGGTGGCAGGCAACCCACAGCTCGTCTGCCTGTGTGATGGGCTCAGGGGGCTGGAGGGGGGAGATTCTTTGGAGGTGCAAGCACAGAGTCAGGATATCAAGGTCTGCTTTCATCGCTGCTGAGCGCTGACACACAGTAGCAACACCGAGGGGAATCTCTTGGGGTGCCTGTCCTTGGGCACCAGCACTTGTGCTTTCACAAGGATGCAGTCATGGAAAGGGGCCTCTCAGCATGAGGCAAGTACCTGTTACTGAAGCCCTTTGAAGCAAGCTGAGGTTCTCATTATATTCTGAGCCTGGCGACAGCGCTGTTGCTTCATCTGAGGCTGTTTCTTGTGGTTCTGAGGAGCTGACAGGAGTCCACCCACTCCCAGTCAGTGGGAAGAGCTCCTGAATAAGCACCCTGCAGCTATGTGCACTCCTGCAGGGCCCAGCTTGATCCCCGAATTGCTTTGCAGACCAGGACTGTAGTCATGCCACCAATAAGCAGCCATGGAAGGATTTGGAGAATATTTTGGAGACCTAATCCTGGCTAGGTCTGTGCCAAAGATGAAACCACAGTCCACGGTACCATCTCTGGCCCAGACAGCCTTTTCTAAATGGATAAGGCAAATAAAGGTGGCAGAGAGCAGATGGAGGCAGGGAAAGACTTCAGCTATAAGATCAGAGCTGTCTTGGTATTGCCTTTAGGTATGGAAATAGTAATTAAACTTTTCTTCTTATCCCTCAGTGGGTTTGGTTCAAGCCCTGCAGGTCACTTTGATGAAGAGACAGTGCTGTTCTGCAGACCCCAGAGAGTAAATGGTTTCTCTACTGGACTATTTGCTGTGGTGTCATTCAGTCACATTTCTCACACTGGCAGCACCTTCAGCCTGACCTGACAGGGAACCTGTTGTGAAGAGCATCACTGCATAAATAACTGTAAATCACATTGGCCCCAGCCATGGGACTTGCAGGGATGGGTGCATGCTGCGGGAGGGCAGAGTTTGGGAGAGGCACTGGAAAGGCAGGCTGCGGGTTGCTCGTATGCTAAAAGTCCCTTTGCTAAAGACTTTGCCTGACTTTCTTGGGCATAATTGCATGCTTCCCAGTCGTGATGTCTTCTTTGCATGGGCTCCCAGAGTTGTGAGCCATGCCAGGTACCTCAAATGCTCTCAGACCTGCGTATTGAAGTTTCTCAGAGATGAATTACCATGTGTAATTGCCATGATGGATAATGCTGTAAGGTATTGAACGGGGCCCTGGAGCCATTCAGGACCTACATTCGCCCCTTTTGTTCAGATGGAAAATTAAATGATTCTTAAAATAATAAATGTGCACCCTGGAGAGAAATACTCAGCTGCTCCCTCAAGAGGTGCTGTGCTGTTCTTGTGTTGAGCAAGGAATAATGAAGGTAATTGAAAAGTTATTACTTTGGGGGCAAATTTATCTTGGCTTGTATAGCCTTGCAAATACACTTGACTGGTGAGGCAATCCATGTTCTGCAACAGGGAGAACAGCCGTACTTTAAAAAAAAAAACAGGCGGTCAGATCAGGGTTCAGATTCTGCACTGCCTTGTTCTTTGTCTGGCTGCAAAGGTCTCCAGCTAATGTCGTACCAACCGGTTGTACAGTGCTACCTGATCAGACCGGGGTGAGAGTGTGCAAGCTAACGTGTGTCATCTGGGCTGGGGCAAGCTAAGATCTCCCAGGCCATGGAGGAGAGCTCAGTAAGCTGCAGGCAATGGGTCAGGGAAGGGTGTGCTTGGATATAAACAAGAGGACAAGTGCTGTATGGCAGAGGTTGGCCATAGCCAACCCCTCAACATTACTGAGTCACATCAAGGGAGGATTTGGCCATGCTTCCTTTCACTGGTATCAGCCATTCAGTCTCTTCCATGTAATTTTGTGGCTGTAGGCGAATGGTGAGGATGGGAGGACCAGTGAGTGCGGAGAGGACTGGCTGGACCATCTGGCTCGAAGCACAGTGAGCTGGGGAAAGCCCGTCAGAAGCCATTGAGATGATGGAGGCAGATGTGCAAGGCAAGGTGGAAGGGTTGGGTTTGTTTGTGCCTGAAGATGAGGAGGACAAGGAGGATCTCGCTGCCAGCTTCAGCTACCACCAAGGGAACTGAGAGCCTGGAGTCGTACTGTCCTCAGAGGTGTGCAGCAACAGGACAAGAGGCCACGGGCACAAGCTACAGCAGGGGCAATGCCAAGAAAATATAGTGAAAAAATACCTTTATAGCAAGTGTGGGACAGGGCAGTGGTGGGAGAATCTCTGTTTTTGCAGATATTAAAAACTCAGCAGGACAAGGCCCAGAGCAACATGACCTAGCTTTGAAGTTGTTGACCCCTTTGTGCAGGGGGTAGGACCAGAGACCTCCAGAGGTCCCATCCTACTTGAGTTGTGCTGCTGCTTTGGTACTGATGTGAAAAGAAGAGGAATTAAACCTTGCTAGTTCTGCAGATGCAAGGAAGCCATGGGAGCTGCAGTCTGCCTCACCAGAGAGTTGTGTCTCAGACTAAGACACAGCTGCTGAATACTTTCTTGGTGGTGCTAAAGGTTTGAAAAGGGTTTTGGGTCCCTTAGGCCAGGCAATGCCAGGGACTCTGTCCCCTGCAGGTCAGCGAGGAGTGGGAGTCTCCTACAAGATGGTGCATTGATTCCTTGAGATGTTTTCAGAGACGGTGCAGGAGCAGCTGTGTGAGCATCCAGCCCAGTGTGCAAGTGGTCTCCCTGCCCTGCGCACCCTGAAGAGAGAAAAACAAGAGAAAAACAAAAGGGAAAATTTGCTTCTCAGCGTCTGCCTGAGACCTGGCCTGGCTGCAGGGAATTTCAAAGCAACACTTCAAAAAGGGGCTTTTGGTGCTTTTTTCTTTTTTTTTTAAATTAATTCAAATGAAATGAAAGTTTTCGCATGTTGGGTTTGTTTTTTTAAAAAAGCTCTCAAATAATTAGCGCACTCAAAGTAAACAGACTCTTCATGCTTTATTACCTGATGTATATTATGGCTCCATTAATGCACTGTGGCACTTCTGCCATTTTCCGTATTTCGAAATGTTTTAAAGACGGGACTGAAATCATCAACATTAATTGCCAGCAAAACAGAAATGAACCTTCTAAAAGGGAAATAATTTTATAGCTCTAATTTGATTAAGTAGTAAAGCTCATTGTTTCCATCTTAGGTGGACAGTAAAAACACAAGTAAAGTTAATATTTATTAATCTTAATGTGCAGGCCAGGTAATTACATTGCCCATTGCGGTAGTGAGGACTGCGTGACTCTCACTTGCTCTCTCGCTGTATGTTTGCACACCCTTTGGGTAAACAGGAAAGAGAGGAGGGTTTGGTGCTAATTAGAGAGATGAAATTCTCTTTCCATAGGGCTCCTGATTTTAATCATGTGCTCAGGACTATGGACGCAGGTAGGTAATTGTGTTTGGTGACAACAGCCAAAAATCAGGAGTGGGTGAGCAGCTCCGTAAGGAGCCGTGACTTACGCAGGCAGAAGCACATGTGTAGGCATGCGCACACACACACACACACACACAGTCACACGTACGCTCTCCCCGTGTGGAATTCATTTCCCACACAGAAATCTTTCCACACTTCCAAAATGATTTTTTTCCCCATATTTTTTTCTTCTTGTCCCTTTCCTTGCAGCCTTTACGCAAATCCAGCTGAGACGTGGAACATCCTAACGTTGTGAGCAGGACCGGCACCGCACTGTCACCAGAATGAGCTGTGGGACAGATGTGTCAGGGGCATTGCTGGAAGCTGAGTCTTTGAGCTCAGGAACTTTTGGGGCTGTTTCCGTCCTGCTGTGACTCTTCCTGTGCAGTGTGTGACAAGGGGACAGGGCAAAGGCAGGGGCAGAGCAGAGCCAAGCGTGCTGGCTGGCAGCAAGGAGAGGCTGCAGACCAGGAGAGCTTTTGCAGCCAGTGGACAATTGCCTCTCCTTGCCTGCTGGTTCAAACCCACCTCAGGACAGCCATGTCTGGAAGGCTTTGCCTTCAACAGTTTTTCTGGCCGTATGTCTGTAAATCTGCTCACTTCCATGGCTGCAATGAGCACTTGTCAGCATCTTGGCTGGTAGACACTGGGCTGTTTTGTAGGAAAAATGCTTTTACGGGGCAGCTGTAGATATGTAGGTGAGGGAAAGATCATGATAGTTGCCCAGGGCAGATAAGACCCATCACTTTGCTAAGTCAGAACCATGCCAGGGGCAGAGAGCTTTCGCATCTCTGGTTTGTCTGTGCCTGCATCGAGCCCATGCTAACCATGGGGGCTTCGCAGAGCAAGCTGAGCATTGCCTTCAGCCACACCGTGTCTGTTTGAATGCCGAGCCTGGCCAGGACCTGCCAAGCCAAGGCAAGATTGGCCCCACAGCTCTGCAGACCGGGGTAGCTGGTGGTGAGTAGGTACTAAAACTGTGACCTCTGGATCAGCACTGACCCGAATTAACACGAGCTACTTCCAAGACCACTTGTGCTGGGCAGGAGCAGATTTAGAAATTTTCTAACCTCTCAGTCAACCCAGTGAAGAAGAAAATAGCCCCAGAGCATCACAAGTCTACCATTTGATTTGCCCACCAAGTCTGCTCAGCATCTTGCAGGATTGGCCCTCCTGCATCCTGCCTTTTAATTGCTGACTGATTGTAATATAGGATTTTATTTTCCTTATAATGACTCTTGGGGCCCCCAGATGTTCTCCTCAAGTGTGGTTGCGTCAGCACTAGAGACTGAATGACTGATACCAGCAATTTTTACAGCTTGAAAGAAGAGAAATATGTGAAGGGGATTTAATTTAGCTCCAATATTGTGTCTTCATCTTCAAGACTGTACAAGAAAACGACACCAAAAGGTTATTTTACAACGAGAGGAGGGAGAATTAGCCTGAGCGAGGGAGAGCTCACCAAGCTGGCTTTCTAATATCAGTTCATTACAGAGAACACGTTTGCACAGCCACTTCGCTGCTGCTGTTAATTTAAACCCAGATGATTAAAAGCTGTAATTGCACCATTTTAAATAAATGTCCACTATCTGGATTATTATATTTTTAATTAGTGTGGCTCTGTCGAATGTTTTTATCCCTCTGATTGATTTGTTTATACTGTATTTATTTATAATTCATTGATCTCCCTGACCCTGCTATCTCCTGAGCATGCAATTTGATCATGATTCCAGCAAATGGAAGAGGACCGAACCAGGAAAGAGCAAAAGGTACCAGGTCAGCTCTCCCTTATGAGCTCTTTACAGCTCTCTTTCTTTGCCTCCTGACCCAGGTGCTCTTTTGCTCTTTGCTCCTTCCCCAGGGCTGTGGGGGAGGATGAGCAGCCTGGAGGACTGGCTGTCTGGGAGGTAGGCTGGGGGAAAACTGATTTGCCATCCAGCAAACCTCAGGATGTGGTGCTGTCAGGAGCATCCCAGGACCCTGAGATTTCATCCTGTGTGTTAGGACCCATTTCTTAACCATCGCTTCACAGACAGGAACCTGCTCCTCTGCCTCTGGGGGACTCTCCAAAAGTGTAAAATTCCCCTGGCAGAAGACATGATTTCCTGACAGGGTGCGTTACCTGTGCTGGAAATAGCTCTTCCAGGGCTCAGGCCTCCACTCTCCAGGTCTGAGTGCAAAGCGTATTTCTAAGCCTTGCTCTCTTTCTTAACACCACCCAAATGCGACTGTTGGGTAAAATCCGGTATGAGCACCATGGTACCCCATTGCATGCTGTTCTCTGCCAGGAGCAAGGAGACACAAGCAAGGATATCTTATAGATCATCATCCTGATGTTCAGGGCACTCCTGATTGCTGCTCGGGGGCTGTGCTGAGGGGCCTACGTGAGAACACGCTGAGGATATTCAAGAGGCTGTTTGCTCCTGTAGGACTCTTGGGCATCTCTGCTGATGCACTGATCTCCTATCACATGTAATATCTGCAGGACACAGACTGTCACTTGCTCTGACTTTGTGCTGCACCCACTACGGGAGGTTTCTGACTGCTGAGAAGGGCCCTGAGGCCCTCTGATAACGTGCTGCATCCCGGTGAATAGTGTCCCTGCGTGGTAAATACCGCAAGGCTTCAAACACTTGACTTATACAGTCAATTTTATACAGTCTCTGGAACCCTTAAGGAATGGATCAGACCTTCAGCGTTATAGAAGAGGAGTCTGCCTATCTCCCCTGGCTACAACAGAGTGTGGGGCCTCAGCACATCGGTGCTGTCTGCTGGTTAATGGCTTTTGCTCTAGCAGCGTGCCAGATGCAGCAGGGCAGCTGCAGTGTGGGTCAGGAGGACAGCATGGTGATGGCCCATTGGGGAACACTATTCCTGGGCAAGTTTCAGTGTGGCCTGAGTGACAGGGAGGTAGATGGACAGCACTCTGTGGTAACAGTGCTGGAATGATGTTCATGCATCCATACAGAATGTTTCCAGGACCTAGTGGAGAGGAAGCTATGAAAGCAGCTGCTCGTGGGGCACTGGCTACCAGCAAAAAGGGAGCACAGCAGTGAAGGAAACCTGCTGGAACAGCACGTCCCGTCGCCTGACCTCACAGCTCAACATGAATATGAATTTACTTTTGGAAGGCCACATAAAGGGCACCCAATTGTGTTGCATGTGAGCTACACAGCTCCACTCCGGCCTCAAAGCTTTTCTTTAGCACAAAAAAACAGAGGACATCCCAATGACAGAGCAGGAAGGAATCAAAGAATAGAAACTGTAGAGGCTTCAGCCATGTTCCCATTGTGAATCTTTCAGCTACCCAGCCAGAATATAAGGCAGAAACTAGGTAGGGACATACCAGAGCCTGATTTCAAGGGTACTGGAGCAGGTCCTAGGCAGCACTGGATGAATGGGGTAGGTGAGGAGGTGGTCATGAATTTGTAGCAGCATTAGAGAGAATTATAGTTTGCAGCAAACAAGCCATTTTGGCCATTCAAAAAGGGTAATTACACTTTGAGATCTCTGGGGTGTATTTTTCTTTTTGGCCAGTAATCAGACTGTGTGTTCCTTTTTTCTTATTTTAATTAAAATATTGGTTTGACATGTTCACCAGGCGGCTTGCTTGCTCTGCCTGAGTACAAACGCGTAATAGCATTTTGTAAGTGGCTGAATTGTCTATTGGTAAATAAGTCTTGTAATTTAGTGAGCATCCTTGAAGTGCTTACTGTTATACCTAACACAAAGCTGAGGACTCCTACCTTCAGGAACTTACAGGCAAGAGGGATGTTAAAGACAAATCAAGGTGGTTTTACATGAGAACAGCAGTGTGCTCCTTGGGAAATGTGGAAGGGATGGGCTGGGATGAGGCATTGGCATTCTGCAGTTGTCCATAGCAACTCTGCTCTCTTGAATTCCCTCAATTTGACAAGTGGAAGTGGGTTTGAAAGTCTGTGTCTTATTGATTTTACCTAAGAGAAACAAGAAACTTGTACAAATCACTTTCCCTAATGAATTTCCTCTTGCAACTTTTACCTTTGGTAGGCTCATTGTGCAACTGGTGGTCATTGTGCAGAAAGACAGAGATGCTCTTTGAAAGCCCTGATCCCTTCAGGCAGCTCCCAGCTGGGAACCAGGGCACCGTTGGTCTGATATATTACTGGCCATGCATGTTTTGACTGCTAGAAAATCCTGTGCCAGAAGGACCCCTGTGAAGGTTGCCCAGGCAGGGTCAGCACCCTGACTGGTTCTCTGTCCTGTGCCCTGGCCAGATTTGTGAGCTCTGGGTTCAGTTTTGCTCCAAGGCATCAATCTCAGCCACCTTATTTTTTCAAAGGCTAAAAAGTTGTGCTGTGACATGGAAATATGAAGACTTTGAGCTCTGGAAACAATCAACCCCTATGGCTGTTCCCTGCAGCGCACAGGGAATGGGGCACCTGCTTCCCTTTGCCTGGGTTGCACCTCTCCTGGTCTTAAGATCTATCTCCTCTTTGGCTTTGGAAAAAGCAGCAATTCACTCTTCTTTCCATCTGCCTGCACCCCTTGGGGTAGGGATCAACCCCCGCATGCTCACCCGAGGCCCCCCGCCTGAGCTGGAGTGACACCACCATAGGTTGGTGACACCACTGTGTGGTATGCACGTGCTTTTAATGCTCCCCAGCTCAGTACCTGTGCCCCAGCGCTACCAGCCCCACTCTTTGCTCTTCTGAACAACAGCAGCAGAGACATCAACCAGAAACTGGGACCGGCTGCTGGGGGCTGCAGTCCCAGGGTGTCAGTGCACAGATAACTCGCACAGTGTTCATGCTGGAGTTGTTTGTTTATTGGTTCACACAATCTGTCCGTTGATGTGTGTGTGGAGGAGGGCTGACTAGTTCTGAGGTCCTGGTGCTATTTTTGCTGGTGGCTCTTCATGGTCCCCGGGATGTCACTGTTGTGCAGCCCTGGAAGGGAGGGAGAAGCATTACATCGGCATCCTCCAAGGGGAGCTGACTGGTGGGGAGCCTGCCATGGGCTGTCTTGCTCTCGAGGCTGTGTTGCTGCTGAAGGTGAATGGCAAGTTTTCCAGGTGGCAGGATGGCATCACCTCCTTCTACTTTACTGTTCCTCCTGGGATCCCCATTGATCCATAATGTTTTGAGCAGTCCTATGAACAGCACTGTCTTGGTCTCCAAGGAAGGCATCTATCCTCTTCAAGGCTTTGCTAGAGCTCGACTCACATACATCTAGGCGGTACGTTTCAAGGGGATACCCCATTTCCACCAGGCAGCCTTCCTGCTACTTAGTGTTATTGGACTTGATGCTTTCCATGAGGAAGCCAAACACCTTCTTAGCTGGATACACCAGGCACATCCTCTTCAGGAGGGCATGCACCAATTTAAAAACTGTTTGCCTTGGCTCCCGCATCTCCAGGACCAGGTATGGGAGGAAGGAAAAGGCCTCATTGTCCATCAGCTGGTACTTTTACTGGATCAGCATGGTTAGCAGCAGATTGAGGTAATCTAGGTTCTTGATAAGCATCCATGGGTTGGTGTCAAAGAAACACATGGTGAGCTATTTCAGTACCAGGGCCAGGCAGCCAATAACTCCTCCCTTCTCTGTCTCTAAGTGCCTGGCCATCATGGCTTTGATGTGGTGCAAGAAGGTAGAGTGGAACATTTCCACCTGGAAGCTGCTGGACACACAGCTGCTCGTCTGAGCCTTCACCTGCTTGAGGTACCTGTAGCTGGGAGCAGTGAAGTTCCACTGCAGCAGTTGGCTGCCTTTCTCATCCCCCATTGTCTGCTCTTTCCCCCTGGGGACAATGATGAAGATGGGTCCCAGTTTGCTGACCCCATCCTTCAGAGTGGGCTTCATTTGTGCTTTTCCCCTGGCTGCACCTGTGTCTTTCAAGACTGACTCTTCTGACTTGGGCTTCCTGGGACCTTGCTTCTCTCTGCTGGTTTTGGGTGCTGGCTCTTCAGCTGATGCTTGCAAAGACAAGGCTGCTGCTGGAGCTGCTGGAGGTGGTGTGGTTAGAACAAAGGGGAAAGTAGTCATGGTGGTGACTCTAGGGTGTCTGGAAAATGACTTAGCAGAAGCAGTGGACTGGGCTGATGGACCGTCATTGGCATTCTCTAGTATCACAAGTATGTGGTCCTTTGCAAATGCCTTCAGTTCACTGGTGGCTTTGGTCATCTTCTCAAAGCCAAGGTGCATCATGAAGAAAGGTAAGGCTGCCTGTGAGGCTGTCGGCACATCCCTGTCGCTGTCCTGCAGGGAAAAGTAGAGGTGAGGCACACACTGATGCAGGTCTGAGGGAGCTGACTTGAGGGTTGGCAGCTGTTCGGCCAGCTGCTGCACAAGCTCTTGCTTTTGGAAAGGCATTTCTTCACTTAGACCTTCTGAAACGTCCTACCCATCCAGCCACTCCAATATGTTGATCTGTGCAGCCCAGGCATTCACGGCAGCCATTTTCCTCTTGCTTTCCCTGAACAGAGCAATGAGGGGAAAGCCCAAGTCCTTCATGTGCTGTTTGATGTTGGAACCCACGGCTGTGGACAGTTGCTGGAGGACTTTCAGGCCTGTGTGTGCCACAGTGAGGTTCAGGTTACAGAGACAAGCCCTTGGGGCTCTTGGGAGCTCTCCTATGTTTGGCTGGATGAACCTGGCATCCTGAAGGATGTCTGCAATCCCTTCCAGGCCCTCCTTTTGGATGGTCCAGTCCTCCTGTAGCTTTGACACCAGCTCTGGTGTGATCCTGTCGATGATGTCTATGGCTTTAGTCCTTCTGTGATCCCCTGGGTCCTCTTCCAACCTCCAGGCATGGCTTGGGGTTGGCACAGCTGGGAATTAGTGGAACCTGTCCATGTAGCTTCTCCAGCTCAGCATCTGTCTGGGGAAGAAGGGGCATCTCTTTACTCTCAGGCGGTGGTCTCAGTGAATCTCCCATGTACAGGTAAATAACCCCCAGCAAGGTGATGGCTGATCTCTGCACACCTGAGTGAGCAGCAGCAAAAGTGATCTTCGGTGTATTGACCAGTGCCTTGGCCTCCATCCCAGCAAAGTCATACTCCAGAATTGCATTTGAAAGCCAGTCCAAGGTCTTGGAATGGATCCTGGAGTTATTCTGTGGGAAGGCCAACAAAATAGCTGTCTTTGCAGTCCAAGACAATGAACATGTCTCTGCTATAGCTGTCAAGGCTCCTTGAACATTGTTTCCAGGACAATTTGAGCAGATGTTTTGGAGAAGTCCCCTTTTGGGACTAGCAAGGTGATGGTGTGAAGTTTCTTCTGCATCACCTGGCACTTTGTTTCCTTGTGCTCCTGTAACAGCAGTCTCACCAGGGCTCGGCATGGTGTCTTGCCTTTCTTTATCTCCCTGACAGTCTTCTGAAGGTTATCCATGCTGGAAATTCTCTCTTTCCAGTTATTGCTTTCCAAATGCTGTACACAGGTTTCAGGGAGAACAGCTGCTGTCTTTTCCCCACACTCCTGCTGAGAGCTCTGGTTCAAACATGTTTCTTGAGCCCAACCTTCCTGTTTGCTGTTGGCCTCTGTCCTTCCACAGATGGTGAGATTTCCTTCCAAGGACCCTAAATCAGGAGCAAAAGAGTATCACTGGGTATCCCTGCCACTAGGCCATGCCAAAGGGATGGAGGTGTTAGGGCAGCAGCTTCAGGACCCTCCTGGCAGGGTGCATGGATCATATGGAAAAATCCCAAGGGACCACTGGCCATTGTGAGGCTGGTGTGACCCCGGCTGTGCTGGGGGAACAGCCCGTGGGGAGCCACACTGGTGTGATGGTGTCCCATCGCCACAAGCAGCTACTGCTCTTCCCTCAGCAGGGTCTGAGCCTCCAAAGTCCAGGACCGCTTCTTGCAGCTGGAAGGAGAAGACATCACCACAGGTAACATCACCTCCAGCCCCCAATCCCTCCAGGGGCTGTTTATTCAAGCTGTGGAAGATGCAGTCTCCTGCAACCTGGATCTCTGGTGTCCGAGAAACAGGGACTGCCACACATCATGCCAAAGTGCCACCACCACGGGCTGCCTGGTGCCCTGAGCCTTGGACATAACCCTTCCTCCCTCTGCCCCTGCCATTGCTGCTTAGACTGTGAAGTTTCAGAAGAGCTGAGTGAATAAGATTTTTTTGGGTGCTGAACAATAAAAAAAAAAAACAACATTGTCAGGGGAAGAAGATTTGCATGGAAGGTTACTTACAGGTTGTCATTAGAACAAACCCCATCACATTTAACCCTAGATAGAACACTTCACTTACTTTCATGTTATTTAGCTTTCTTCTAACCTGTTAAAAATTGGCAAGTCTGACATGAGAAATGCCCTTTAGAAATGAAAAGCGGGCACTTAATTTGGGGGCAAAATTCCTTGTCAGTGCAGCAGCACTGCCTGCATCCTCCCACGGCTCTGGCCCCCGACGGTGCTGCTCCGGGGAAAGCCCTTCTTGGCAGGACTCCTGTCTCCAGCCTGCCTCTCTGCAGCGGGGCTTTATCCGGAGCTCGGACAGCCCCTGGCACGGTGGACACCCATCCTGAGCTTCTGCTCGTCCAGATACAGACCATAAATAGGACAATCTGTGCTCTTTGGCTCTCTCTGCTGGCTGCAGTGCACCCCATTCCCGGGCTTGTGCTCAGCAGTGTCCCCCCTCATTGCAGCCTTTGGGGAAGAGGCTGGCACGGGCAGCAGAGCAGCAGGGAAAGAAATACTGTGTTTGAGCCTCTGGGAAGAATCACAAACCCTGACGAGCACAAGAAATAAAACAGGGAAGAAAAAAGGCAGCAGTGAAGTTTTACAAAAGAACCTTGCAAATGTGAGATCCAATTTCCAGGGGGGATCCTTTTTCTTCCTTAAACCTTTCCCTGAGGAAGAGGAGAGATTTTCCTTGAAGGGAGAGCACAGAGCTGTGTAAGGGAGCAAGCACTCTACCTCGGTGCACAGCAACACTGAGAGGGATTCACCAACTTCTGCTCTGTGCCCAGGGGAATCTCCTAACGAGGGCTGAGGGACGAGCAAGGGAGGGCCGGGGAGCATCTCTGCTCACCTCCCGGGAATGCTTTGCCAGGGCTGGAGGCAAGGAACCCTTCCTCCCTCCACACCATGGAGCGCAGCAGGCTGCCGACAGCAAGAGCCAGCTGCGCGGAGGGGGAGGCAGGCAGTGCAGAGCATCAGGAGGGATGCTCTGGTGTTGCGTGTGGGACCAAGTCCCTCTCTCTCTATTCCAGCAGCCAATGCAGGTGATGAGCAAAGCGTGAATTTCAATGCATCATTTTGTGCTTTCTCAGGGAATTGCTCCATAGGAAATACTGGGGACCTTCATTAAGTCTATTTTGTTAATTGAATGACCAGGTGGGTTTCTTTGTCAGATGATTGTGGAAATATTAGTTCATGACACAAACTGGCATTTGTACTATATGTGTGAGAAAAACTGAACTTGGTGATTTTTGGGGGGACCTTTTTTTGGGTGTTCTACGAGTTGTTTCTGGGGTAATTCTCCTGAGCCTGGGATCCAAAAAGTCTTCTGAGGTACTCCCAGCATCTGGCCAAACAGCTATTCTCAGAAGTGCAATTGGGTGTTAACAAAAAGTAACAAATAATTCCCTAATAATAATAAAAAAAAAAAGACAAAGGAGAAGAAGATGCTCAGTGTAAGTGAGTTTTATTGCATTATTCTGGTGAGAAGCTGTCAAAGAGTCAAAAAGTGTTCAGAGAGCAGAGAGTACAGTTTGTTCCTTTATCATAATAACTTTTATTGCCTAGGTATAGCTTTTCTCACCCTGGTCAATAAACATCCCGCTGCTCTGCTTTCAGAGAATTAGGGCTGGGTTGCAGCAGCAAGTGCTTCTTTCCAAACGCCTGGTGCTGACCCGTACGGGACCTGGGGCTGCTCCGCTGCTCCCCGGAGGAGCTGGGAGTTGGGCAGGATGAAAGGGATGAAGATTCCTGTGGTGAGAGCAGAGATCTGGGAATCTGAGATGCTCCTGGTGGCTGCTGATCAGAGCGATGGTGTGATGCTTGCTAAGAGCCACAGAGGCAGAATAAATGCAAAGGCAGCACAGAGCATCTTACAGGCTGTTCTGGGTGAAGGGTAGTTGTGCCCATGGGTCCAGGCTCTTGATCTTTTCTGCAGAGCCAAAAGGAGTAAGCTGGTGCCAGAGTGGACCCAGGCTATGAAATCCAGATCCCTTAAGTATTTCCTCTGCACCACAGCTAGGATCGCTTCAAGCTATCTGTCACCAACAAGCCTTCTGGGCCAAGGAACACTCACCTTTTTTTACAAATTTGGGCTGCACAGAAAAAAAAAAAAATCCTGGCCTGCTTGCTAGAGTGAATGACTCCTCCTGGCATCGTTAGTTGGAGAGTTTGCTGCTGGGGATGGCTGAGAAGCTCATCACGGACTTCCCATCGGGGGATGTGTGTTTCCAGGCCTTATACAATCTTTTCTGGTTTTCATTAAAAGCAACTCTTCAGACAGCAGTTTCAAGCCCTTTTATGTGGTTCCTCACGGACCCTGCACTGCCTCAGATGAATCACAGGGTTGAAGGTACCTGCTGAAGTGGGGATTGCTCTGGGTCTGCCCGTGACACCGAGTGCAAGAGGGGAGATGAATCAGCCATGTGTGGATCATCACAGCCCATAACCTCCCTCAGGCCTGTGCTGAGGCTGCTTCTCTGTGGAGCCTCGGCTCTGAGCTGCAGAGAACATCGCTTGAAGACCTCTCACAAAAACTGCTCTCCCCTTCGGCAGCTCTGGCCCGTGGGAGCTGACCGTACCTCTGTGCTCATCCCAGATTCAGCCTTGCCCAGCAGGAGACTTCCCAGTCCAGGACACTGCTTTGCGGCTGCCTGGCCAGGGATTAAATATAGTAATTTAATCTCTTTACCCCATGATTCCCACCTATCAAAGAGAAGCAATAAATCTTTCTTTGTCTTTCTAGTCCTTTTAGCTCAGCAGGACAAGACCGTCTCTTGCATTGTGTTTGTATGGCTCCGGCACCTGGGATTGCTGGCGCTGCCGCAGCGCAATTACATGTGGTGATACTATATTTAACGCCCTGAGAGCTGTCTCCCCAAACTCCAGGAGCTCCTGAGTTGATGGAAGGAGCAGGTTTGTCTTTCTGCCTCTGAACTGAGGTTGTTCGCACATGCCTCCACCAGTATATCTTCATTAAGCTTCGCAGAAGCTGCTGTGACGTGACGCCAGCTCTATTGCTGAAACAGGCTGGTGTAGCGTATGAATCACTCCGTCTTTAATTCCTGCTTGTGCTTGAGGATCATCCGTATCCCTATTTGTGATGGGTTTCACTCCAGCAATTGGCAGGATTAAACTCCCTTCAGGAGCGCTGCCCGAGTATAGTGACCAAGAGGAAAAACCTCAGGCGAGGAGTGGTCTATTTATATCCCATGAAAGACGGACTCGGTGCATAAGAATATTCCAGCCCCTGGCACCTCCACCCCCTTTCTGTTCCTGTAGCCGCTGTCTTGAGGCTGCCTCAGCACTGAAGAATTAGCTGCTTTTTGAAAGCTAAGTGGAACCTCAGCCAAAACAGGAGCGAGCAGCCGGCCATGGGGAGGTCTTTGCTTTACTGAATCCCCTAAAATCTGCTCCCTTGACAATGCGCAGCAGCAAAGGAATGAGACGTGAGCTAGGACCGTTGCTCTCTCCTCGGAGAGTCTGTCTCCACGCTTTCAAACAGCATCTTATTCTCACCCTGTCTGCTGTTAGGGCTGAGAAATGATCTGCATTACCTGTGCTTTTCAAGTGTCCTTTTGGAGGCTTCTTCCCCAGCAATGCCAGCCCTTGCCCCCTCCCAGAGTGAGTTAAGCCCGCACCCTCCACAGCTGCACCGCAGAAATCCAGTGGGTGAAAAAGGGTGTCCTGCAGCACCGGCGGCAGCCGCGGCTGCCCTGCTCCAGGGAGGGAGGGCAGCATCCAGCCCTGCCTCGGGGCTCAGAGGGGACAGTGCCAGCAGCTTCCCTCCCCGCGTGAGTCCCCCACTGCCCTCGCCTGTTGCCAGTGGGCTGTGGAGCAGCCCAGCCGAGCCCTGCGGTGAGTGAGCGTGGCAGGGCTGGGGTTTCACCATGGCACTGCTATAGTTCCCAATGACAAGGGACTCACCTGCCCCCAGCTCGAATCTAACAAACCCCTGCCCAGAGGGAAAGGAGGCGCAGACCAAGAATAAAGGCAAAGACCCACGAGCCATCAAGAATGATGCCTGACAGAGATGTGCTCAGAACAGACCAGAGGTGACTTAACACGCCCTCAGTTGGGGAATCCACCTCCACTGGGGTAATGCTCAGCCCTCCGCCCATAAACAAGTCTCAGATCCCCCATTTTTCACCTTTCGTTCACATATAATGGCTACAAAATATTTGTTACCTTTAATCCTGAATGATGAATTTCTCATCAAAGTGACACCAGTCCCCCACGCAGGATGCACACTCTACAGCTCCAACTCACCTGCAATTGTATGTCACAAACCGGCATGGCCAGAAGGGGAAGAAACTCTGCAAAATCACGAAGAATTTCTCTTCCATTGACAGAAGCATGTCTTTTCCCTGATGCTATCTCCTACCCTACTGAACCTTTTAATATTGGCTTCAAGGATGATGCAGTGGGTAGAAAAACTGCTGTATCCAGTTTATGAGATGGAGAGGGGCTGGTGGCATGGGGTTAACATCTCAGCTTTACAGGGATGCAAAATCTCCCCCTGCACAGCAGAACAAAGGAAAAATTTCCGAAGGAATCCCAGAAGCAGTGCTTGTCAGGGATGTTGCAAGGAGTAAAATACGCCAGGTAAGAAAACCTTTTAGTCTTTGTGGCTGAGGAGGGAATGAGGTATGTGTGGGGAAACTTGTACTGTGAACCACTTTTATGATCCCCATTGCTTGGAATACACAGCTGTGATTTATAGTGCTGCCTCTGGCGATGGGTGTAAATTCTCTAGACTGACTGAAGTGCCAGTGCTCTGGATTTGACTCAGCCGCAATTACAGGGATTTGATATCTAAAATACCACTGTGTCTCTAGATCCTTTAGAAAGATCACAGAAAAAAAAAAAATCCCTTTAAGAGATATGGTGTGTGTGTGCATATGTGTGCATGTGGATGCTGTTTGCTGCTGCTGCCCTGAGACAGGCGGCATTTTGAAGTCCAGCAGCCTGAGAGGTGACTTAGTTTTTCTCATTGACCACCAAGTCTCAGCATCACTGTTTGAAACATAAACTTTATTGCAACAAAGAATTAAAAATAGTACATCTGAAAGAATTGCAGAGTGCATGTCATCAAAGAACTAGTCAGAAATCACAACTCAAGCAAATTGTGTACAATTGGAACAGAAAGTTTTATTAAAACAACTGGAAATCAAACTCAAATTTTCCTTGTTTGTTTAATTTCACCATAACCGTGGATTGTGTATTTACAGTCTTCGCCTCTTGTGGTGAAGGTTCTGCTCAGGGCGGGGGGCTAGGAAGAAGGCAGGGATGGATGGGGAGAAGAGGTGGGTTTCAAAAGCTAACAGGATGTGAAAGTTTTCCAGAAGAAGTTCTTGCAGCCCGCTTTGCGTTCCCGGGGTGCCAGAGCGGGGTTTGAGTTAGCCGAGCGCTCCAGCTCCAGTCTCACTTCGTCCTGCTCAGCCCCTCGGGACAAGTCCTCAGACTCCAGGGCTTCATTTTCTGTCTGGCTTGGCTCTGAGAGCAGTTCTGCCAAAAAGTACTTGGCCAGTTCCTTGGGGCAGAAGAAAGAGAAAGAGAGAGAGAGAGCCCACAATTACTCCTTGGCTTTTTGGGGGCTCACCACTCTGTCCCTCTAAGACACTTTTGTGCCCGGATTAGAGACATGCAGGACTCTGGAGAGGGGGACCCCCGGCTTTCCAAAGAGCCCATTCCAAGAGCTGCTACGCAGCAGCTGTGCCTACAAAATAAAGCAGAGCAGAAGAGCTCTGGCATCTACCTGGTGTGGGGAACAGACCACTGTCCTGGCCGTGGCAGGGAATGAACTCATCTGAGCACCATTATCACCTTCCCTTCCCACTGCTCCAGCACACTGTGCCGGACTCAGCGAGGATTGCCGCGAGGATGCTGCTAAGGTGACACGGGAAAGGTCTTTGGGGGACCTGGCAGGGGAGGCTGAGTGGGGTCACCTTCTCACTGGGGGTTATTTTTCCTCTTGTCCCTCCAAGCCCTGGCTGCCCCCTTGCATGGATAAAGACATCCTCCTGCTGTACCGGGGCAGCTGCCTTGGTCCAGTGCCCTGGAGAAGCCCTGGAGAGCTTCACCAGGGACTCTGCCCTCTGCCCTGGTGGTGGTTGCTCCTCATTCTCCACCAGCACCCAGCTGGGCTGGGAGAGGGGGGAGTGTCTCCCCTTCCTGTCCCCAGTTGCCCAGCCTGTCACTGGCTCAGCCCCGGCAGGGGACCAGGGGATCTATCAGGGAACTGGTGTCTGCAACAAGCAGCTGGGGGTCTGAAAAGGGGAGACTGGGGAGGTCCGATGAGGAACTGGAGGTCTGCACTGAGGGTACTGGGGTCTCCAGTGGGCAACTGGAGGGGTCTGCAGCAGGCAAGCTGGGGGTACACAACGGCAGTGCCAGGGGCTCTGCTGGGGAAACGAAGGGTCTGCAATGGGGAATCAGGGGGTCTCTGGAGGAGAAACGGGGGTCTGCAGCAGAGAAGCGGGGGTCTGCAGCAGGGCCGTCGGGGTGCCCAGCGGGGTGCCCGAGGGGTGCCCGCCCCGTCGCGGGGCTCTCACCTGCTTCCCGGCGGCGGCAGCCAGCGACTTCTGCAGGAACTGCCGGAGCCGCGGGTCCGAGGGGGCGGCCGAGACGGTGCCGAGGGCCAGGGCGATGGAGAGCAGGGCCAGGGCGCACTGGAGGCGGCACGACAGCATCTCGCCGGCGGGTCGGGCGCGGAGAGGCGGCGGCGGGGAAGCGCTGACGGCTCCGCTGCGGCTCGGCTCCGGCGTTGGGGATCTCCTCGCCGCCCGCCGCCTTTATAAACCCTTCTCCTGACGTCAAGGCGGGGGCGCCCCCCTCGCCCCACGCCGCCGGGGGTGGGTCCCTGCCCGGG
>VUYV01000074.1:2243558-2269574 GCA_008711295.1 Anarhynchus alexandrinus
CGCGTTTTCTCCCCAAATCACAGCCCCTCCGGAGCCCCCGACCCTGCTCGTCCGCTCCCTCTTCCCCAGCCACAAGCCCCCCGGCGCGGAGGGGGAGGGGGGTCCCGGCTGTGTACCGCCCACCCCGCGGGTCTGAGCCCCATGCCGCAGGGCTAAGCCCCCCAGCAGTCCCGGTGCCAAAGCCCCTCGCCCTAGCGCGGCTTCCCGCCCCGTCGGGTAAGAAACGGCTGCAGAGTCCGGGGAGCTGGAAAGGCCCCCCCCCCCCGCCCCCCCCACCCCCCCCCACCACTCCCCCCCCCCCCCCCCCCCCCACCCCACNCCCCCTGTCCCCGGCCAGCTCCACCGGCTGTCGGGACAGCTCCGCTGGCAGCCGGCAGCCTCCAGGGAGAGTGTCCCAGCTCGGCGATGGCTCCGCAGCTCGGGGAAGCAGTGACAAATCGGTGCCTCGATCGGGGTATGCAGGTCCCCGTCTGAACCTGCAGGGACCCCTGTCTCCATCCCAGGGTCATTGGACCTGCTGGCCCCTTGGGGGATGTGACTGTCCTTCTGGGACGGTCAGTCTTCCCCACTCCTCCAGCCTGTCCCTGTGACCGGGCTGATGCCCACACTGGGCAAAGCTGCTGCAAACCCCTGTCACCCCAAAGGATGGGCCTTTTGGTCTGTCTTCCATATGGCAGGAGCAGAGCAGGATGTGCAAGGAGGGGGCTCTGCTACCACCCAGAAAAGGGGTATCGGGGGCTCTCTCCTGTCTCAATTTCCAGCTGAGGAAAGCCAAAGGTTTGTGGGGACAAGGACCCAAGTACTGCGCAAAGGTCTCCAGTAATCTCCAAAAGGACATTTCATTTCATGTCAAATTAATGTGCCTCCTCGCGCTTCTACCCCAGTGCTGGCTGGTTTTGCTGAGGCTGACCTGGGAGCATGGAGCATGAACCACAGTGTTACTTCTCTGCTTTACAGTCCAGCAAGAGGAATTGGTGCTGGTCATTGGTTCCAGACCAGGCAGATCTCTGGGCTGAACTGGAACTGCCCTCCCTGGATGAGTCCTCCCTTCCTTTGTGCAGACATCTGCAGTCACACGTAGCCTTCATCGTCTGCGTCCTTCCCAGGTCATGGTGCAAAATGAACAACACCCATGAGAGAAGAAGCCTTCATTTGTAGCCCAGGTGACCCTGTGTGTTGGGTTGACTTGTGCTACTTTTACAGCCAGCTGTTCCCCAGCTGCCTGACCTGAACGAGGCCAAATCCTGCACTCCTGGGACCCTGTCTGTCTCCTAGCACTGGTGTTGCTCTGGGGGAACTGGTAGAGAGGAGTCAGCTCCTGCTCTGCTTCAGACACATTCCCTTGTTTTGGGCACAGGACACAGCCTCCTGCCAAGGCCAACAGGAGTGATTTCGACTTAAAAAGAGCAGATTGGCTCCAAGGTCCATGAGTCCTAGAGCTTCTCTCTCCACCATGTCCCTGTGCTAGCAGCTGGACCAGCATGTCTCTCTCCTGCAGTCAAAGAAGCAGAGCCAGTCCTGGGCATGGCAAATGGCCAAGGCAGCAGATGCCAGGGCATCAAACCTATCCTGGCCCTCTTGCTTGCCTTCAAGAGAGATTTCCTAGGGATGGTTTCTCCCAGCACCGGTAGTTTCCCCACTTCTCCCAGCTGTGCCAGGAGCAGCAAGCTGGGCTCTCCCAGTTGCTTGCACTAGGAACAGACTGTTTTTGTAGCCCCCAGGCTCTGGTCCTTGGCACAGCACAACCCAGCTGTGTCACGCTGCAGTCCCAGCCTGGACCAGCTTTGCAAATGGCCCCAACTCCACAGCAGCTCATTCCAGCTTCCCCAGCCCAGGGCAGAGCAGCCTGCTTGGGTGCTGTACTGGGAGGAGCAGAGATGGAAACGGGAGGCAGCACTGGGTTATTTCAAACTCCCCTGTGGCTACTGGAAGCTGGTACCTAATGTCCCTGCCACTTCACACAGCGGGCAACCGTCCATCCTGGCACCCTGTTGCCATTCAGCTTGTCACCTCAAAGGGAAGGGGACACTGGGACCTCCCATCACTCCTGAGTGGGGAGGAATGGCTACCAGCTCCTTGAGCTGCCACAGTTATGGATCTACACTGATGTGCCGCAGGGATCAGTTCAGCATCTGTGTTTCCCACGGTATAGCAATGGGCTGGAGTGCAGCCTTGGACTGCTGCATCAGATGGAAAACTGCTATATTTTGGCACTGTTAGGACCCACCTGTGTGCCAACATGGAGATGGGAGCTGTAGGAGTTGGCACAGTGCAGGAACAAACTCCTTGATGAGTTCCTCAACTGTCTTGTTTCCTGCCAACTTTGTGTGGGTCCAGCAGGACTCAGACACCTTTAATGGGATATTGCAGAGGTGCAGAGCTCAGTCTGAGATGGATGGGCTTGGGTGGACCAGTTTTGTGTTTAGGGCTGGCATGGTCGTGCTGGTAAAAAATGGATGAAGATAACAGACTTGAGTCCTTAAGGGATTTTGAGAGGCCATTCTTGATGTCCTGCCCAAACCCCGCCTGCTCAGCACCCCACTCTTCTCCAGCTACCTGCAGCACCTCTGTGTGCATGAGTCCAGCCCTACTAAAGTCTTTCAGCCCAGAGCTATTCCTTGCTAGCCCCTGTCTTTGCACACCCTTTGTTTTTCGTTTTAACATCTACCCACTACAACCCTGCTCTGCCAACCCTCCCTGGCCATCTGGCAGTGCAAGGCAATCCGCTGCAGAGCAATAGTGCCCCAGAGGACTGTGAGCTAAGAGCAATGTCGCTGCAGTTGGAGACACCTGCTCCCTACAGTGTAGTCCCAGGTAAGCACAGACCCTCAGACACATTGCAGATCCCTGGTTTCGGTGGTCACTCTGGCTGCTGTGGCTCTTCCAGCCACATGGGAACAAGGTTTGGAAGACCAGGATGGCTCTGACTCCACCTCTCTGTGCAGCACTGGAGCTGAGTGGCTGTCCCCCTGCTCCCCCCTCTGCCTGGGGGAGGCTGGAGGAATTACGTTGGTGTCCTCTAGCAACAAATATATTACTGCAGGGAGATGTCTTGGATTTGTCCCACTGAATTTCAGACTCTTGCCTGAGGAAAGCAAGGGTGTGCTTGTTTTCTGCTCTCTGGTCCTGCACCCCATCAGGAGATGGCTTGGTTCCTGAGCCAGACCAGCCTTGGTAAGGCTCTGATGCCCATCTTGACTGGTTTTCTCTTCCTGGGATTCAGCTGAGGTTGTGAGGCTGGTGGAGGCAGGACCAGGGTCAGGGCTTTGGTGGGAAAGTTCCCCTAGAGACATCTTAGCCTGTTTAAAGGAGAGAAACTGAGTTCCCACTAGGTCTGAGCCTTGTTGCTGGATAAAATGTTGAACGGACCAAAATTCTTGGTGACCTCTGGTAGAATTTGAGACAATCGCTCTGATCTCCAGCTGAAAAGTTTTGATAATTCATTTCAAAGAAAATCTAAAGGAAAAATACCATTTAAATGAAAATGAAAATATGCACTTTGATTCAGAAAACCACCTTATGCTGACCTGAAGGAACTAGCAATGAGGGCGTGGAAGAAGGGAGTCCATCTGTTCCATACGTCTTCGGACTGTCTCCGAGGTAAGGGCAGACCTCCAGACGTCCTTATGACTCTGGCATGGGCATGGAGTGGTGAACAAGTTGCAGATTGATTTACCAGTCCCCCCTCCCCCAGCTCCTCTATGGGATCACTGTGCTCTGAATTTTTTCACACTCATTCCCCAGCCAGATAAATCCATCACCCGCTCGGCTGCGGCGAAGGCGATTCTGTTCCTTTCTTTCTGCCGCAGCGCTGCAGGGCATGTGGCTTTGCAGGCGATTGAGTTGTATTGAATTCCTGTGCCTGGTTCCTTACCCCCACGTTTCCAGCTCGCTCCACAGACCCAGAGCAGTCCAGCAATGCCCGGGACTGTGTGTGCAGGCTGCACGCTCAGCGCTGTACCGGCAAAGCGTGCCCTCTGCTGTCACCACGGCCGCAAGATCGGCTCTCATGACACCTCCCCTCCCTGGCGATCACCTGCAAAGTGCTCTCCAGACTTTCTCAGCTCTGCTTTCGTGAGCAGGACAGTTTTGCCACGCATTACTACCTTGCCGGCAGGGAACCCCCCCTTTTTCTTATATTCTAGCACTCAAACCAGTAAGGTCCAGATGTGGTCGGGGAGCCGAGGCCATGAAGTTTCTCATCCTGGCTCTGGTCATGCATCCCGCGCCGTGGGGCAGTGAGGAAGCCGCCACAGCACTGCAGCTCTTGCAGCTTGCTGGAAACCTATTGGAGCAGCTTCATTGTGGAGGGCTGATGCTACCCCAGGAGACAGAGATGAGCAGAGGAAGAGCAGTTGGTCATGCCTGAATGATAATGAGAAACAAGAGCTCAACAAGGGAGACAAAATTCCACTGACTTGTACCATGTGTCCCTGCGACGGGCCATGCGGAGAGCGATGATGTCGGTATTGTACATGGATTTGCAACAGCCCTGAGAGATTTCTGGGTAAAATTCTGTTTCTATAATAAGACTTGGGCACAAATCCACACGAATTGGACTCTCCATTAATTACAGTCCTCTGGCACTTCTGCTCCATGTAGCAAGGTGGGAGGGGAGCCAGCCTGTGGAGGTTCACAGAGGAGGAATCCTGCTACCTAATTTTTCCGATGTCTCTGTCTAAGAGCCTGAGCTGTATTCAGGATTTCTGTTGCTGCTACCTGAGATTTATTCCCAGTTGCAGCTTCCCAGGATGCCACCATGGCATCTGTAGGGCTGAAGGCAGCCCCCTTGAAGTCAGACAATGGAAAGATCAGCACAAACATGTGCAAGATGAAGAGGATGAGCTAAGAGCAGTACCAAGCTATTAACCTGTCACTGTGGTGACTTCTAGGAGCCATGGATGGGGCTGTATTAGGGACTGCACAAACAGATGCTGGCCTGGGCTGTAAGGAGTTACCAGCATAAGGCAAGAGATGATGGATACAGATGGGTGAGCACATGAAATCATGAAATAATACACAGGTCTGCTTTCTTCCTCTGTATAACTCTCCTCTATAAACACCAGCTCCACAGCAAGAGCTTGGGCCTGCCTTTCCCTCCAGCTGTGAGGGTGGCCCCCTCTCAGACAGACAAGGCCAGGAGGCTCCAGGTGTCCATGGGCACTTGGGTCCAACCCCACAAACAGGCAGCGTGCGTCCCAGTGACACAGGATCCTGCCCATGGGATCGCGGAGGTTCTCAGGCTGCTCCCGGCCACTTTGGG
Organism: Anarhynchus alexandrinus; assembly: GCA_008711295.1. Classification (NCBI taxonomy): domain Eukaryota; kingdom Metazoa; phylum Chordata; class Aves; order Charadriiformes; family Charadriidae; genus Anarhynchus; species Anarhynchus alexandrinus. The sequence goes on from VUYV01000074.1 coordinate 2,248,822, forward strand.
CTGCAGCTGGTCATCCTCCGCAACAGATCCACATCAGGAGCCCCTGGGGACAAGCTGCAGGCAAGCACCTACCTTCTGCCTGCAAACTTTCCCCCGGGTTGTAAGATTTTCCCCGACAGCATGTCCCAGGTCGGGCTGCATTTTTTTTTTTTTTCGGACCGATGTCTTTATTCCGGGGACTTCTTGCTTAAAATCCGTCTTCGCCTGCCCTCTCGTGGAGACCCGGCAGAATACAGCGGGGGAGCCCGCAGCCCTCCCGGCGGGGCGGTGCGGAGCTCGGCGGGGGCGGTGGGATGCGCAAGGCAGCGGCGGGGCGGCCGGCAAACCCTGCCGGCGGTGTCCTTGGGTCCATACACCCATCAAACATCCTGGAAAGTCACAGCCTCGGTGCCTGCATTTAAACCATCCATGCTTCCGTGTCATTTGTACTCAAGACAGGGTGTTCAACACCGAAACCAGGCCTAAAGACTAAACTGGTGAGCGCAGAAAGTTCAGCACAGGGGTTCGCAGCATCGCTGTGGGCACCCCCAACACCCCCTGAGCCCTGCTCGGCCCCAGAAAACTTGAATCCCCATTTCTCAGCTGGGCCTTCCCGAAGCCTGTGCTGAGACGTAAAATGGGAAAGGAGCTGGCAGCGTGGCGAGGGGCTTTTTTTTCAGTGCAGAAGAAATCTGAGTCACAGAATCACAGAATCACAGAATGGTCAGGGTTGGAAGTGCCCTCTGGAGATCAACCAGTCCAACCCCCATGCCAGAGCAGCATCACCTAGAGCAGGTTGCACAGAACAGCATCCAGGCAGGTTTTGAATGTCTCTGGAGCGGGAGACTCCACAACCTCTCTGGGCAGCCTGTGCCGGTGCTCTGCCATCATCAAAGTAAAGAAGCCCCTCCTCATGTTTAGATGGAACTTCCTACGCTCAAGTTTGTGCCCATTACCTCTTGTCCTATCACAGGGCACCACTGAAAAAAGACTGTTCCCATCTACCTGGCACCTTCCCTTTAAGTATTTATAAGAAAGAAGAAAAGGAAAACTTGACCACATCCCCGTCTATTGGGCAGGTCTTTATGTGGGAGGAGGGGGAGATGGGTACCAAAAGAGCTGCTCAGACGCATTCTGGGAAAATTCCTGGAAAGCGGCCAGTTTATCGGTTTGGTGGTGTCCTTCTGAGTCTTGGCAAGAGCCAGACCCTGTATCCGGAGCAGGGTTTTCAAAGGGCAAATAACCAGCGGTACTGACACGGACAGGTTCAGGTCAATGTTTGTGGGCTCCGCAGACATAAAACACGTGTAGGGCAGCCCTTTGTGTGACTGCTCCCTTGCCTTTGCAAACACCAGCCGTGCTGAGCAAAGCTCTGCCCTGCGGATAGTAAGGGAGCGATCGCTATCGCTTCAGCTGAACTGCCTAGAAAAGCCGTGACATCATTGTTTAAAAAAAAAAAAATCTGTCAGGAGGAGGAAACACAGCCATGATCCAGGAAAATACTGTATTTATTTTGTAAACGCAGCTGAGCAAGTCAATGGGAAATAGAGGTCACTGCTACGCAGCCTGCTTGCGCGGGGCGAGCGGGGCTGTCAGCCCAGCCCAGCCACTTCTAAAAGTGACAACTGCAGTAACCAGAGAGGTAGTGAGCTCAAAGACAGGCAGCTCCTGACAGAGAGGGGAGAAACCAAAGTATGTGTGTCAAATGAGGACAGTATGCGTGTCAAACCCCTGCCGTGAGGATAACCAGCTTTACTAAACGTTAAAAACCCGCTGGGGAGAAGAGGAGAGAGGGAGCAAGGTGGCAAAGCAGGGGTTTGCTGCTCCCAATGCTCAGGCAATGCCCCTTTTGTTGGCATTTACCCCCCCCCCCCCCCCCCNCCCCCGCCTAACACGAGTAATCTGGCGAGGGCTCGTGCTGGGCTCAGCCCTGCTGAGAATCAGTGCAGTGCGCCCGACCTGCGGGGTGACAAATAGGCTCCTGCCCGGGAAGGTGCACACGAAGAGAGGTTTTGTGGCCGAGAGGACCTCACCCCACGAAAAGCCTGCCCTGCAGCAGGCTGCCGGGCGCCGTCCTGCCCAGCCAAATCAAACGGCGGGAGGAGGGAGAGGCTGGCTCCAGCTCAGCCCTCGCTTTTCTGGGGGCTTCTCCAATGTGCCAATAGATCTGGTCCGCTGGGAGACAAGCCAGAGGAGCTGGGGGTCCTGCAAAGCAGCACTGCAAATTGGTTCCCCCCCACTTTCCCTCCCATGCAGGGCAGCATTTGTTGTCTCATGTCCACCTCTGTCCCAAGGGGTGTTGAAAAGCCCATCCTCCTCTTCGCCTCCAGCTCCTCCTTATGGAGCCCTCAGGAGTCAGGAGACCTTCCAAAGAGCCAGGCCCTCCCCTTCCAACTGTTTTTTCCAAGTCCTGCTGCTATGAATTGCCCCCCCNCCAGCTCTGCACCAAAATTATCCATGAATTAACTAAACTAAAAATGAAACAAGCCCTGTGTGGCTCAGACCCCACCCCAGGCCATGTCGAGCAGTGGCCCTGCTCCACACCAGCGCTGGTTGCAGCCGGTCCTGCCTGTGTAGTTCAAAGAAGCTTTTTTGGATGAGGCTCTGGTTTTCTGCAACCAGTGAGCCCTCAGCAGCAAAGAGCTGCTGGGTTGCTTGCACAGAGCACAAGGCATCTCTACTTCCCAAGGTTCTGGTGGCCCCGTGGCCTCACCCCCTAGCTGTGCACAGCCACCTAAACAGACCAAAACACCTCCTCTCCCTCCTGGGGGAGAGCAAGGGGACTCCCTCAAGCTGGGCTTTCTCAGCTCTGGCCCGTAGCCAGCATGCAATGGCTGATAGCCCAGAGAGGCTATAGGCCAACGAGTTCCTGGAGGGGGTTACAGACCCTGCTCCACCGACCCATTGCACAAGGCAGCCGAACCAGTAGCCTCCCCGCAAGAGGCACTGGAAAGCAGGAGGAGGAGGAGTGGGTAGCCTTCTTCCCTGAGTAATTCTGACAATTGCATCAGTTTCCAAGAAATACGAATAACTACCCGGCCATCTAGGACCAGCCCTGGGCTGGGCAGCAAAAGGTCTCTCCCAGGCTCTGCCTGATTTCTGCCAGCTACTCGGTGCAAACGCAGAAAGTATCAAGGAGGTGGCACAGTGCCCACCAGGATGCAGAGCAGCGAGCCCAAGTCTTGCTCTGACCTCATGCCAGAGACCATCTTCACTCGACCCTGGAAAAGGCTGCTTCAGCCAGCCCTGCCTTCAACGCAGGACCAGAGCTGCACCATGCCCAGGGCTCCTGGCGGCGCTCGGGATGCTCAGCCCCTTCCCAGCGCACTGACTGGCTTTTAAGGTGTTTAAGGAGAAGGACAAGCAAGAACAGACCCCTCACTCCATCATACTTCACTTTTCTTCATTTTATTCTTTTATTTGTACAGCTATATTTTACAGAACGCATTAATGCAGTTTAGACACAGCCCAAACCCTGTCTCCCGAGATTGTTTATAACACAAGCATGTAAAATATGACAAAAAAAAAACCAACCCAAAACAAAACAAAACAAAAATAAAACATTCCCCGATAGAGTTCCACCAAAACTCCTTTTGCAACATCAGGCTGTACCTTGAAGAAACTGAGCTCAATATAGTCCATACATTGAAAACTTCCATTGAAAAGAAAGGCACCGTGCGAAACCACATTTTACATATATACAGACTGAGAACTAGAACAAAAAAAATTACACTTTATTATTATTTTAAATTCCTTCTGCAGCTTTGTTGGTTTAATACACACTTTTTTGTAAATTGTAAACCTTCACTTGCAAAAAAATACAAATACACTGATGCATTTAGACAAAATATTTTCTTACTTGTACAGATGCAATACTTTAAAATATCTCGTTAAGTGCTCTATCATAATAAAGATTCTCAGAGTGGCTTCTGCCTGCAGAGTCCAACTGAGCCTTTAATGCATTTTATATATTTTTAATATAGCTTTTTTTAAAGGTCTATATATATTTATTTTATATATATATTTATATATTTATATCTATATATATTTACAACTCTGCCATAGATTCCTTCACCTTTGGTTAAAAAAGTTAAAGCCCTCTCTTTAATAGCATACTTTCTCTTTAAAAGAACACACATTTTGCATACAAAAGAAAAAATCTGTTCCCATAAATCAACATTACATTCCTCATCTTCAAACGGCAAAGGCTGTGAAGGTTAGACTCCAGAGTTTATCAACACTCCACTGCACAGACATTTAAAATGACTATTTTTTATTTTTTATGTTTTATATACAGTAAGATCTGAATAATTTTATTTTTCTTTTCGTTTCACATAACTGGGAAAAATAAAACCCGTGTATTTGTAATTTTTTTTTTTAAATTTCTAATGTTTTTCCACCTATCTGCACTATGGGTTTAGAGGCACTCCATCGTGTGATGAAATATTTTTTTTTCTTTCTTCTTTTTTTTTTTTTTTTTTTTTTTTTTTTTTTTTTTTTTTTTTTTTTTTTTTTTTTTCTTTTTTTTTACCNCACCCCCTCCCGCCAGACGACCTCCTCCTGGGAAATCCTCTGCCTTCAGCAGGCCTTGGGGAGCTCCGGAGGCACCTCGCTCGCCGAGATGCGGTACTGCACCTTGGTGTTGGTGATGGCCCCGTGCTTCTGCCGCAGGTGAAGCCGCAGCTGGCTTTTGTGGCGGAAATGCAGGTTGCACTTCTCACACTGCGGGGCGAGAGGCAAAGGTGGAGAGTGTGAAATACGACGGCAGGGGACACGTCCTTCCCTTTAGCGCGGGGGTCCCGCATCCAGTTACCCCAGGATGCTGCACCCATCACACTGCTGGAGGTGGGAAAGCGAGGATGCGGGGGGGGCAGCAGTGGGGAAGCTGAAGCAGCACCCGGGGGTCCTGAGCTGCCCTTCTTTAAGTCCCTAAACCTTGCCCCGTGTCCTGTCGCTCTGTCCCCGCAGCGTGGGCACCTCTCCCGAGGTCAGGAACCCCATCCCAGGCTTTCAGCAGCACATTTCGGTTTATGGGATGCACAAAGGCCGAGGTCCCTCAGGAGGGGACCTTGGCTCCAATGGACGTAGCACCGAGCTCTTTATCTAGATGCTCAAACTAGCTACAGGGCTATTTCGGGAGCGGCTTTTGACCCCTGCCAAGCTGGATGGCTCCAGAGGGATGCTGGGATGATAAACCTTGCTCCAATTCCCTCTCTACTGGATGGGGAAAGCCAGAAAAGTCTCGGCAGAGAAGCTGGGAGCCCCCAGGGCTGCAGCGAGGCAGGGCAGGCTGCTTCCTCAGCACGGGTGCCGCTGGCACAGGAGACCCCAGGCCAGGCTGCCTGCTGCTTCCCCCCATCCCCGCGCACAGCGGGCGGCTGTAATTTAAGCCACAGCTATTTGGAGAAGTGTGACCTTCTTCCAGATGGGGTGGAAGAAAAGAAGAGCAGCTAAGATGTACCCAGCCTGGGCGGCACGTCAGTGTTTCCAACTCAGCCGCTCCCGACAAAATACCACATCGGCATCAGCTAATGCGTGAGAGAGGGATGGGGCATAAGGAGCAGAGACATGACCTTGGCACTGGGCCTCGTGAGGCCAGCAAAGGGCATTGGGGTGCTGCAACCAGCCCACGCAAACACCTCGGTGTCTTCTCAGCCCCCCTGAGTTTGGCAGCATCCTTCCCCAGCCCCTGCCGAGAGCCCCCCTCAAAAAGAAGCAGGATCACTCACATGATAGGGTTTCTCTCCCGTGTGGATTCGAAGGTGACTTTTGAGGGTCTGCAGGTGCCGGAAGCGTGTGCCGCAGATCTCACAGGGGTACGGCTTCTCCCCGGTGTGAATGAGAACGTGAGCACGGAGATGGGCCACCTAGAGAGAGCAGCTCTGGGTGAGGACAGCCCCAGGGATGAGGGCATCCCACCGGGAGCAGGGTTCTGCCCAGCCATCTTTTTTTGGTCCATGGGGTTCTAGCTGGGAGTCAGAGCCACACATGTCTGAGGTTTGATATCTCCAATCCTTAACAGCAAATGGAGCTAAAACCAGCAATCAGGCTTCCTACTAAGCCAAACTGGCCCACATGAACCTTGAAGCCCCTATTTATCCCACACCACCGCGGGAAGAGCTGCCCAAGGCAACAAGAATGGCCCACCAGCCTCCTCCCTGCCATGAAGCATCACTGATCTTGGGCAGGAGGTCCGGCCAAGTCCCACCTCCCCAGGCACTGCAGGTCCCAGAGGCCACACACACCTGGACAAATCTGGCCCCGCAGGTCTCGCACTTGTAGGGTTTCTCTCCGGAGTGGATGCGTGTGTGGGTTTTCAGGTTGGCTGGCCGGTTGAACTGCGCTCCGCAGATGTTGCAGCGGTACGGCTTTTCTCCTGCAGAGCCCAAAAGAAAGGGTGAGGGATTAAGCAATGGTGTGCTCGGCCCCCGCGATCCGCTGTGCTCCCCAAAGTTAAATCCCTTTAAGTGCCAGACCCCACGGCATGAAGCACTAGCCCTGACTCCTGTCCCTTTTGGAGATGACTGCGGACAAGCAGCACCGGTCAGGACAGCTCAGGGTGTCCCCAGAGTAGGGTGAGCTCAGGAGGAACCCGGGCACTGCAGGTACCTTTTCTTTTTCAGGTTGGGAGCTGCAGCCTTCAGGGCAAGAGAGGAAGTCAGGCAGCTCTGCCAGCAAGGATTAGCAGCATCACTCCTCCTGGCCAAGCGACAGCGGCTGGCGCCTGCGCCTCCCTACAGCCGCGATAAGCCATGCAGGGCCACTTGGCTCCCTTTGGGCTCCTCGTGGTCCCCAGCACATCCTGCCTCAGCCATTCGTCACCTCTTTAGAGGAGCGAGAAGAGCTGATAGAGCGGAAAGCCAAGGCACGCCCGGTGACCCGGCTCCCGAGTCGTTATTCAGCTACAATCACCGCTGCCGGCCTTCGCTAACTTTCTCATGGTGATGGGAGGGGGGACTGCACAAAGGTTTTAACTAGTTTCTTTAGGATGATTGAAGATGGGGCTCTAAGAGGAGCGGTAAAAAGCCATCATCTACCCCTTCCTGTGTTTTCTTTTTTGTTTCCAGGCTTTGACCCCGCGCGCCCTCAAGCCCTGCCCTGGCACTCGCGTTGTCCCATTCTCCGGCGCAGCCCTCCTGGAGCTCAGCCGAGGCTGCCGGACTTTATGCAGACTTTATACAGCGCAGCAGCACCGAGTTGTCGGCACAGACTTCCCTTCCCAGCCACTGACTGGTTGTTGACATGTTAAGCATTAATAAAAGCACAAAAAAAAAAAAAATCCCCAGGTTTGTCAGCAAATGACTAAACCCTTAATATCCCCTTCCTTTCTCAGCTTTCATTGTGCTGATTCACAGAGTCCATCTGTTCACAGATTTTACCATCAGCAGAGTTTCTGCCAGGCTAGATACGATCGGGATTTCTAGGATGTAGGGGAAGAAAAAAAAAAACAAACCAGACTTCTCCCTAAATGTTCTTTTGATTTTATTTATTTATTTGTTTGTTTATTTTTTTGGTAAGTCTACCATAAAGTAACCTGGAGGCCCCACACCTGCTCCCAGCCATGCATTTTGCAAGCTGCCTTCAGAAATGGGGGTTCCCAGTGCTCTACAGCAAAGGAGCTGGAGCTGTGAGGCTGGGCAGCATCTTCCCCGTTCCCAGGTTTGGTGCTCTGCCCAACGGCTCCCTGGCAGCGCCGAGAAAAGCACCTTGCTCCTCCCATCAGGGACAGCAGGTGACACACAGCTGGGAACACCATGCCTGGGACAAACCCAGTCAAAAACACCCGCACGCCCAGCAACCCGCAGCCTCCCCAGTAGGTTGTCCCCATGGGCAACACCCCATTTGGTTGTCCAGAGAGGCTGTTGAGGCCCCATCCCTGGAGGTGTTCAAGCCCAGGCTGGACGTGGCCTTGGGCAACCTGGTCTAGTGGGAAGTATCCCTGTCTATGGCAGGGGGGTTGGAATGCGATGACCTTCAAGGTCCTTTCCAACTCTAAACCATTCTATGATTCTATGACACCGTACCTGTGTGGACAGTTTTGTGGCTGGCGAGGTTCCCCTTGTAGCGGAAGGAGGCCTGGCAGCGGTCACACTTGTAGGGCTTGTCACTGTGGACTTGCAGAGAGTGTCTCTTGAGAGAGGCCTCCTCGGAGAACCGGCAGTCACACTCATTGCAGAAGAAGGCTCCGTTCTCTGGGAGGGCAGAGAGGAGAGCAATGAGATGGGCAAGGCATGGGCCAGCTCCTCAATAGGCCACAGGATGGGGTTAGAGGGGTGGAGAGAGGAAGCCAGAGCAAGTGTTGGAACAAGGAGATAAGCCCAGACATTCGTGGTCAACAGTGCCTGCACCGTGCCATTACCTCCTGACCTTCAAGGTCCTTTCCAACCTAAACCATTCTATGATTCTATGACCTCCTTGTGCACACAGCGACAACATGCACAGCTCAAGACAGCAAAGTCTTCACAAGCCATTTCTCCTTCAGTGTGACACAAGTTGCTTCCAAGAAGCCAGCATCCTGCTTGGACACCTTTCAGAGAGGTCCATAAAGGCACCCAAGTTATCAGGCATCCTCCGAAGGATGGATGCTTAGTTCTGGAGCAACTCCAGCACCTGTAGAGGTCTTAAACCTTTACATGTACAGATGTCTTCCTTGAGCATGGGAAAACCACCATCATCTGAAGCACAAGGCGGGTTTCCCCAGTAGGAGGGTGCCTAACTCTTAAGTGCTGTAGGTAGCTTTGAGCATCACCACAGTGGGGTTCCCTCTGTGGCTCTCTGCCCACACCACAGGTGACAATTCTGCGTTCCCCCTCCCTGAGCTACAGGCAGATGGGTGCACAGATACTTGTCTCTGGGCTTGTGGAGTTTTGCAACAGGATTGCAAACCTCATTATCTGCATTTCTCCAGATGTGCGCATTGGGCTCCTTGATAATGAAGGTATCATGACGGATGCATGAGACACACCATTCTTGCCCAATCCCCATTAGGGTCATTACATCTGCCAAGCTTGTTCTCCTATGGTTCTGGTGGGGTGGGGTGTATTTTGTTTCCTGTCCTCAGCTGCCAAGTTTGCAGCAGGTGACTAACTCCCTGCACAAGGTATCTGGATGGCGCTGGGGAAGGGGAGGAAGGAAGCAATTCCCATGTGCGTGTGTCCCTCACATGCATGCACACAGTCTGTTAGCCAGTTAAGAGGGGACTGTAAAGCACCTTGGGATCCACCAACATCAGGGACAGGTCTGACTGCCTGCTTGAACACAGGGCCCTGGCTGGACGGGTCCCCAGATTGCATAGGCCCCTTGCCTGCTGGTCAAAAAAAGCGACCAGGGATATAAGTAAGACTCACCGCAGCTGGAGTCAGAGTATTCAGACTGGGTTTCCCCCATCTCTTCTCCAAAGTTTGAGCCAGGGGTATGAAGGCACATCTCAGCGTGTTGCGGGGATTGGCAGCCACAGGAGCTGCACTTCGACGAATGCATGTACAGCGGGGACTGCCCTTCGCTGCTCCGAGGGGATCCATCCCGGGACCTGTGGAAGGACAGCACCACACACAACTGTGAGAAGGCTCTTGCTGCGCTTGAGCTACTGGGCCTTTGTTTGCACCCCTCCAGACATGAGAGACAGCCATGTTTGATGGGGACATTTTTGTGGGGAGACGCACAGCATAGCCCTGATCAACAACAGGTCCCTGAGCCTCAGTCCTTCAGATGCCCATCACCAAACAACCTCAAAGCTCTCTAGGAACATCCAGGTCCAGAGGATAGTGTGCTGTTCCCTGGTAGTTTGGCTATTCCAATGCTTACAGCCAACCAAAAACTTGAGGCACAGGCAGTCTGGTGAACACCAGGTTGGGCAAATCTAGGTTCCAGAAACCATCCAGAGCCGCCGAAGCAAGCCAGGGATTCCTGACCCAATGTTCCCAATTCCATCGCTAGGCCAGGCTGGCAGCACTACGGTGGGGATGACTGGCACCCAGCTGATGTCACTGGCAGTGCTCCACCAAATGCAGAGGTTTCCACCAGCTCATGGCCAGACTCCCCAGGCCAGTGCTCCAGCTATTTCACACACTTCCAAACTCTCACCAACACCACAGGGAGTCCTCTCTCTCCGGCAGGGGAGGGGAGGGGGAAATCTTCTCACCTGTTAACAATATTGTTGAGTCTGCTCGCTTGTGGGATAGTAGAGTCTTCTCCATTCACGCTCATCTTGGTGGGGGATTGCACGTTGAGATGCTCTGGCTCCATGGACTGCTGGCAAGTAGACATGGGCATGTAGGTGCGAGGAGAGAGGGTTCCCATCTCATTCTGGTCAGGACTGTCTTGCTTGGTGCTCTGATTGAGAGAGTTGAGGACAATGAACTTGTACTTCTTCCAGTTGCAGGCTTTGGGGTCTGTGGGGCTCTTGGTGAAGAGAGAGCTGGAGTTCTGACTGATACGGGCATTCTTGCTGCTGCTGGACTCGGTTGGTGAGTTGGGCTGACAGTCTGACTTCTGGGGACTCTGGGGGCTGATGAGTCCCTTGCGGTCCAGGGAGGTGTTGGTGGGCTCAAAGTGCTGGCTGATCTCATCCTCTGAAGAGGTCCGCTCCTCCTCTTTGGCCACTTTGTCACAAGGGAAATAGGGATTGTTCCGAATCGAAGGGACGACAGGTTTGGGGCCAGAGGCTACGCTGTAGTGCATGTCACTCCTGGCTTCTTCAGCAGCACCTTCTTTTGGAGCATAGATGGTAGCGTGGCACATGTTGGCTGAGATGTCGGTAATGGTTCTCATGTACTCGGTGGGGATTGTCCTGGAGCTGTCACATGGCAGGATCCTCTCCTTGGGGAAGGCACCTGCCCTCGAGAGTTCGGAGAGAGGCATCCTCATCTCCCGCAACTCATCATCCACAAGGAAGCTATTTAGAGGGAGAGGGCTGTATCCATGGTAGGAAATGGGGGATCCAGACAAACTGTTGATCAAACCAGGTGCGAAGGCCCTCCCATTGCAGAGGGACCCATTTTGGAGAGGCATGCCATTCTCTGAGACATCTCTGCTCCGATAAGCCATCACCTCTGGGTGGCTCAGCATCCGTCCAGCCAAAAACTCTTCCCTTGGGGTCTTCACAGCAGACACCATCTCTGCTTCACTGGAACCAGGCAAAAAGGAGGGAGATGCAGTCATTTTCAGCCCATAAGGATATGTTTGCAGATACTTTGTCAGTTCTCCCCCCTCCCACCCAAACACACCGCCCCAGGCTCTCCAAAGTGCGCTCACCTAGACTTGACAAACCTTCGGCAGGTATCAACCACGTGCTCCATCTGCAGGTACAGCGCTGTGGCCATCACGGCCATGATATTATTCTCTCTCAAGTTCAGGCGGGACGTATACATGAAGTCCAAGAGGATGCAAAACCCCTCAGGGTTAATTTCAGGGTCCAGGTTGATGACATTCAAGTTGCACTTGAGCTGGTCAGTGAAGATGCTGTAGAAGAGGCCGCTGCAGAGAGGAGACAGCAGAGAAGACAAATGTTATGACAACTCAGAGGAAGAAAGGAGAATTTGTCTGAAATCCCTTAGCGCAGAGGGGTTTGTGAATGGGAAGGGAGGAGGAGGAGGCAATTACAGAATTTCCTGAGCTTCCCCCTTATTATCAAGCCTGGTTTCTCAGCTTAGTAAGCGTCTTCTGCACTGCACTTTTCCCAACTGGAACAGCCTGCTTTTAGATCTCACCTGCTCAACAACAACTCCCCACTGCCTCTATTTAGAAATTCCCCCCTTTTTTTTTTGTTGTTGCTCTTACCACCACCCCCTTCCCACTGTGACTCATTTCTTTCAGAAGCCTCTCGGGGCATCCACGCTCACTCTTTAACCAGAAAAAAAAAAAAAAAAAAAGAAGAAAAAAAAGGGAAATGTCGGCAAAACATTTTTCAGATGTCTTAATAGTCAAACCTTGGCTTTTTCAAATCTTTATACCTTGTCAGCAGGAGACCCTGGAAGGCATCTGCTGTAATTCAACTGGGCAATGGTGGGATGTTAATTAGCATTCACTAGGAAGCAATTCCAGAAATCCTAGGAGCTGGAAAGGGATTTTAGACCACACCAGGCTTGGAAAAAAATCAACAAAGGTGGGTGAAGCCAGTAGCATGGGAGCCAGGGAGGAATAGCTCTAAAAATAGCAGCAGCAGGGGACACTGCGGTCACAGAGGACTCGCTCACCCCAGCGAGCATCCAGCCCTCCCTCTTCTCTCCTCCTGTCCTGTCCCATCCCTGCAGAGCGTTTGTGCTTAGCCTTCAAGGCTATGCCTCGCATCTGCTGCGCTCCTATTTGTCTCCACGGGCTGCGTGTGGGCAGATGTGGGCACGCAAGGAGGAGAGAGGTGTAGGCACCGCGCCGGAGGCAAAAGGTCTCAGCTCTAATCCTATTACAGGTACAAATTTCTTGGCAGCCCCTTTCGATTCTGCTCCTCTGCCTCCGTTTCCCTGTCTGTAAACCCCATGAGCCTCCCCAGGGCGGCAGCAGTGTTGCTGGTGGCCAAAGGCGGAGGGGGCAGGGAAGGGAGGCAGGGAGGGGACGCTGCTCTCACCTGCAGGCCATCAGGACTGTTTTGTGAGCTCTGAACTGCTCCCGGTTCACAATGATGACAACATCGGTCAGGATATCCCGGCTTCTAAGGCGGTTGAGATTGAGGAGGACATCGCTTGCGTGGCGGGTGAACTGGATGCAGCTGTCTGCCGGTGAGGCCATCTTGAGTCTGCTCAAAACAGAAGCGGCAGTAGGATGGGAATGGAGAAGCGGCCAGGCAAGTACCCTAAACCCAGCGAGAAGACAGCTGCTGCTCTGGGATGTGCTCAGATGGCCAACTGCCGCTGGTAGGGACAGCACCAGATCCTCGGTCCCAAGACAAACAGCCCTGCACCACACCAAGTGCCTGCCAGGCTGCCCAGTGAGGTCTCTTGGCCAGCAGCGAGACCTGGCATGTCTCAGTCCCACCCAGCAGGCTGGCGGGTGAAGGCGACCAGACCCTCCTGAGGATTAGCTAACCGGCTCCTCTTTCTCCCTGCCTCGCCCATGGCAGCTCCACCCCAGCCCACTCCTCCCACCAACACTCGGGTTCATCTCCATGAAGCTCCCAACACAGCTTCCCAGCCTTCAGATCTTCCTCGGGAGCCATCCCCCTCATCCATCTGCTGGCTGGCTGCAAATCCAGCCATGGGAATCAAAACAAGCCTTGAAGGTCCCAACTGAAGCTGAAGGATTTCAACATCTGGAAAATCCAGCTCCCAGTGGAACACCAACCCTCACCCACCAGCAAACTACCTTCCTGCTCCCAAGTGGTGGCCACTCTGGAGGAGACCCGTCCACAGTTGCCAATGAATTCATGGTGGCAGTGAGGAACAGAACTCATCTAACCTGCTGGGCTGCTACCCACACCGCAGCCCAGTCTCTCCCAGTGAGCAAGGCTTGGCTTAGTCGAGGAACACGAAGCCTTCCCCCAACACAACATCTATTGACCCATCTCAGAGCTGTCCTCCCAACCAGCACCCAGGAGAGCCCACATTTCCCTGTGCCTGAAGTTTGGCCATCAAATTCCTCCGTGATCAACCCCCTCCCACAACCCGAACTCCTCCTCCTTCCCCAGTGGCATATGAACGTACAGTATTTTCTACAGAGCAGCTGCTCTCCTGAAAACAAATTCCAGCTGGGTCTAATGAAACATTTCATTCAACATGGGAAAGGGAAAGGGGGAGGGGGGGTTAGGAGGGGAAGCACAAAATTTAATTTACATACCCAATGCCTCAATTCACAGTCCAAAAGTTTCTTTCAAACCTACAAATAAAGCACAAGAAAACAAACGCCACATTAGCTGGTAATTATGAATTGGCCGTGGCAGGACACAAGCCTGCTGTTTCGCTCCAGTATCAGTTGGATAAAAGCTAGAGATAACAAACCTTCTACTCTCCAGTAAGGTTAACATTTGTTTCTTCCGGTACAGTACGTTCTTATCACAACCACAGGCTTTGAGAATCCAATCATAGCTTCTTCCACACCCTCTAGCCCAAACCATGGGCGTATGCCAAGGAGATTTTCATTTCCATGACTCAGGAACTTAAAGGCAGGTGGGGAAGGGAAGTCAAGCGAGAATTTTCTCACCACTTCTTTTGGAGATAACTCTTCCCCTGCCAAGATCCAATTCCTGGCCAGTGCCACATCCAAGACCAATGCCATATTCCCAGCACCTTGTTAACAGGTATGACTTACACACAAACATCTGCTGCCACTCTGCTTAGAAACCTGGAAAGAGCCTGAATCCAGACCTCCAAAACAGCTACTGCCCTTCTTAGAATACCCACGCGCTGCACCCACCGGTGAAAATGCCCTGGGACGGGACTGCCGAACAGACTTGGGAGGATATGGGCGTCAAGTACGTCAAGTGACTGGGCCAGGACCACAGAGGAGGAAGCCAGTGGCGGAGACGGATGAGAACCCAGAACAAATGCCTTCCTCTGGCTGCTGGAAAAGCCCTCCCCTAAACTGTAAGCTTTGTCTCCAGCTGCTGGCTTCACAGGCAACGCCGCCAGGGCAGCATGGCAAGGAAATCCAGGAGTTAACTGCCTTCCAAAACTCACACTATTACTCCCAAATTTACTTAAACCCAAGAAAGACAATTGACCTGGCACTAACACAGGAAGAAGGTCCTCAGGCAGCCGCCCCAGCAGGGAGAAGTGCAATAAATAAGTGAACCAAGAAACCCCAGGACCTTCATCACACTATTTTGAGGACCGACCCCCAAAAACCAGATGGAGCCAGTAAGACTGCCAGTGCTTGCAGAGAGCCCATCCAGCCCTGTGAGGACAAGTGTCCCCTTCCCTCTCCCTTGTGGGAGATGCGCAGATCTGGAGCCCAAGCTCCCCTCACTTCCCCGGAGACATCAGAGTGGGATGAAGAGGTGAGATTTAAGGCAAGGTATCACACGCAGAAACCCAGAGGGGTATCTTACAGCCCCGTTCCAGCCATCAAATGCAAATCTTCAGAGCGGCTCCGAGCCTGGCTAGCTTAAAGCTTTACACACACACAAAAAGTGACTCATTTCCCAAATACTGCAGACTCTGACCTTTCTGTACACGCTCGCTGCCAGCCGCTCGCTACCGTCAATTGCAAGCCAAGGGACTCGCGGCGCTCTGCAAGGAGCCCAGCACGCATCCCTGCGTCCACACGCGCGGCCGTCTGCATTCGGAGCGGCCGGCTGGCATCCCGACCTCAGCCGCGCCGGCAGATGTGCTCCCAGGGACGCACCCCGGTGTCACCGACGCGGCGAGGTGACCCGTGCATAAACCAACAAAGTTACAAACTGCGAGATGAACTCTGCGCCCGTGAGCATCACGTGAGAAGCTGCTGCTGTCGCCAAATTCCCTTACCCACAGCACTGCCCGGCCAGGAAGACACCCAGGTCCTCTCCCAGAGCTGGACCCCGGCACAGCCTCCTCCCCACCCTCCCAAATTATCCCTCCCCAGCACAGTGCTGCTGCTGCAACGCCCCAGGAGCCGCAGGTGCATCCCAAGCAGCTCCCGGCTGCAGGATGTGGGCACAGCAAAAGGGAAAGGGACCTTCCTTCCCCTGGTTATGCCGAGCGGGGTTAACCCTGCCCCTCCCGGCCTCTGCGCCGCGCCAGCTCCGCACCCCAGCACACGGGAGGATGCTCCGACCAGAGACCAGCAGAGAAGGGGATAGCGACAAGGAGCAGAGACCAGTGATGGGGAGCAGAGAAGACCACTGCAGCCAAGCGTGGCCTTCTCCATCCCCCCTCCTCAAAGCCCATGAGGGTCCACCAGGCTTGGCTGGAGCCAGAGCATCACCCCAAGCCCCCCCGCCCCCGGCTCCAGTTCTCCTGCCCAGTACCTCGCAGGTGTGGGCTCTCCAGCAGTGCTCGGGGCTGCACGCCGGGGCTCGCTGTGCCTGGAGAGGAAGGTCTGGGTCACCCACGGGGCCCATTTCGGGGGTGGCCGCATGGGACTGCCACTGCTGCTGCCTTCCAGGAAGGCAATGGGTCTGCCCCGGCAGTTCAGGGAATGGCCCTTCCCTGCCGGCACCTCCCCGAGAAAACCCATTCCTGGAAAGGAGCCCAGGGCTGGCTCTGCCCTCCCTGCGGACGGCTAGGGCAGCGTGGGGAGGGAGCACCTGCCGATGTGGGGGAACACCTCTCAGCTCCACCCCATGCAAAGGGGAGACCCTCACAGCTCCCCCAACCCAGAGCAGAAGGGAGAACCAGGGACTTCCCCCCCATTGCCCCCATCCATCTTTCTGCCATGCACAGGGAAACCCCTCCATCCATCCACCCTCCCATTTATAGGCAATCCCTTTTCATCCATTCTCCTCCCACCCTGGGCACAGGGGAGACCCCTTCCTCCCCTACCCCTCTTTGCATGGGGGATATCCCCTCGTCTTTGTCCCTCTCCCACCCCCAAATGCACACTCTAGGGGAGGACACCGATCACTCCCCCTCCCTGAGCCCCGCTCTCCTACCCCTCCAGAGCTTGCAGCACCGACTCCCTCTCATCACCCTGGAAGGACGGCTGGGCGAAGTCTCCCTTCCCCACAGCCTCATCCCACACAGCGCTCCGAAACTACCCGCCCAGGGGAAGCTCCATCCTGCCCCCCCCCTTCCTCCTCCAGCACCCCGCAGGGTTCCAGCCCCATAGGAGCACCCCCCACACCTAGCAGGGCACACCGCCAGCTGCTCCCCCACCCCACCAAGGCATGCCTGGTTTCTCCTGAACAGGGACCAGACAGACAACCAAGGAAATGGGGTGGTGCGGGGACCCCCTCCCGGGCACAGTCATGGGTGCTACAAGCCATGGTGAAGAAGATGCTCTTGGCTGGGGGTGTTCAAGCGCCCAGCTCAGCTTTCCCGGCATCGTGCAATCAGGGGGCACTAAGCGTCCTTTAGCTGTCACAGCACAGTTTTATTAATTTAGTAGCTTCTGGTTGGCGTCTAGGCCAAAACGTGGCTGGGTTAATAATAACCCGAGAAGAGACCGAGAGAAGTCCTAGCGCACAGTGTCAGCGCAGATCAAAAGCAGCATCGCTGT
Organism: Anarhynchus alexandrinus; assembly: GCA_008711295.1. Classification (NCBI taxonomy): domain Eukaryota; kingdom Metazoa; phylum Chordata; class Aves; order Charadriiformes; family Charadriidae; genus Anarhynchus; species Anarhynchus alexandrinus. The sequence continues at coordinate 2,265,868 of VUYV01000074.1, forward strand.
GCAAGCCCTGTCGTTTTTTCCATCGTCCCCTTCCGCGAGCGGATTGCACTCGCTCTATCGAGCGGTCTCTGCTAACTTTCAATCTGATCCAATTTCCTGCCAGCAAACAAATGTTTCTAGGAAATGCAATACATTATCTGGACGGGTTTATTATCAGCATTTGGAACCAGGAAAACTGCATATTTTCTCGAGCGCTGCAGGGAACTTTATAGTTTGTACTTCAAAAGAGGGTTTAAAAGGATTGCCCTTGAAAGCTGGCCCGGCTCAAGTCTCCACATTGTTTTGGCCTTTGCAGAAGAAAACGCAGAGGAGGGGGGAAGCACGCTAGAACTGCCTCCAATGTTTTCCACTAAAGAGGACTCCCCTGCCCACTACGGAGCCAAGCTCTGACTGCGAGGCAGCGGCAGCGCGTGCCCTTGGGAAGCGAGGAGTCAAGCTTTCTTCAGCATTTCAAACGACCCCAAGCAATTTGGCACATTAATTTTTCAAGGGAAGGCAGGAACCACGTCCCGGCTGAAGTCGAGGGAGCTACTCCAGAGAACGCGAGGGACCCACACCGTGCCCTGCCAACACCAAAGCCCTGCACCGAGGTGCCAACCCGACAGCGGGGTGCAGCCAGAGCCAGGTGTCCCCAGCGGCTGAGTCTGGTCCCTGGACCCGCTGGGCTGAGAGGAGGTGTGCCATCATCCTCACTCTGCACCAGGGAGGTAAATCACCAGCCGGCACCGACCCGACCCTCCCTGCCTCTGTCCTCCTGGGGCTGAGGGTGGCACAGGTCATCTTGGCAGCAAGGAACTGCTCTGGCGTCCCGCCTGATGGGATAAGACACATATGCAGCTTGGGGTCCCTTGGCCAGGGGAGAGGCACCCCCTCACCACTATGTTTATTTAACCAAACAGATTTAAGGAGACCCATTTCAGAGGGTGCCCGGTCCTACAGGACACGTTCTTCAGGACCCACTGTCCGGCGGCATGCTTGTCCCACACTCTCCCCTCCCTAGCAGGGATCCCACATTCCTCCTGCGTACCCGGCGTACAGCCCAAAGGCAGCACGCTGACAAGGAGAAAGAGGGGGAGGAAAACAATGTAGCCCCAAAATTTTCTCCCCTCTCCCAATGCTCTCCCTGTGTTTTAGATGTGAAGCTCCACTGAGATTGACGGGGTTTTAAAGCAGTCCTGAAGACAATATGCTTGCTCTGATTTAGGGGTGTGTGTCTTTTGGCTGCCAGCGTCCTGCAGCAATGGGAACATGTGAGATCCAGCATGGATTTTAAAAAAAAAAAAAAAAAATTGCGGGGAGGACTACATTTGCAGTCTAAATTTGCAGTCTGAAGGAGTTTACTGGTCAGATGCTGACTTTTGGATACTCATCTAACCAAACTGCAAACTGTGAACTCCTGAGGTTTGCCAATGCCTGCTGTAAACATGGAAACCAAGTGTCACTTTTTGCCAAACAGAAGAATGGTTTAAAAATAGATCAAGAAAAGAATACAGGCACTCGGCACACAGGACTCCTGTTTATAGACTCCCATGCTACTATAAAATGGAACAAGAGGTTATGAGCACACAGGCAACTTTTGACCAAATTTAGATTTTACAAACTTCTCAGAAACCTGAAAACAACATTTCAGGCTCCAACTGAACAGTAAAAGCTCTTCGCGTGGAGTTTGCAGTCCAAACGTTACAGCACATGGACGTGAAACAGTTCTTCAACCTCAGCGACATAAATATGTGAAGGTACCTAAGCTGCACACTGAGAAACGCACCTACTGGTTAGAGGTTCATTTTACTCACCTATAGACTCTGTAATGAGATTTTCTTTTTAATGGAGTATTCAAATAAGAGACACCCACCCCTGCTCCTACAACACAGGATTGCCTCACTAAGTTTTACCACCAATATTTCTAATGGGTTTTTGAGGACAACATTATTGTTTACTAAAAAAAAAAAAAACAACAAACCAACAAACAAAACACAACAACCAACCATCCCACACCATTCCTCCAAATTAGTATTAGGCTGCTGCCATCAGGGGCTGAAAAATTCCATACGAGGAAAAAAAAAAAGAAAAAAAGGAAAAAAAAAGCATAGCTTTACAATACATCCTAAATTAGGCAGAAATTCAAGGGCAGATTAACACCACAACTCGGAAAGATTTTCACATGTGATTTCATGACCAGACCCGGAGAGAACTCCATATGGAAATGTCAGTGACTTTAATAAGCACTCGGTTGTTTCCAATTAGGCACCTTAAGTAAGTTCAGTGGCATCCAGAGTTTCCTCTGCCACCTTCCTCCTAGCTGGCAAGCATTTTTATTTATTTTTTCTTTTTTTTAACGAGCAGTTAATAAACATGTTCCCACTCTGCCGAGGCTCCCGGCTCCGCCAGCGCCGGCACCGGCCGGGAGGAGGGAGAAGACGTGACACTAGATGGCACCAGTTAGCTTTGCTGCAGGAGCAAATTTTCCCCTTGGAAAATAAAACACCCCAACCAAACCTGGAAAACATATAATTTTGTCGATGTAATTCTGTTTCTCTTAAAACGCGTCTGAGCAACATTATTTTTATGAGCTTTTCCAGCCTTGTTTTGAAAAACTTAATGTTTCTGCTAGGTTTATTTTTGTCTCATCAGACAGCAGGCTGAAGTCCTCCCAGTGCTGCAAACAGGGATGTCTAAAAAGTATCGTAAAGACTTTTGACTGATTTTTTTTTCTCTTTTTTTTTGGGGGTGGGATTTATAAGAATCACTTCTCATTCCGACTTCTTCCTTCGCAATAATAACTAACCAGTTAACCTCCACTTCCTCTCCCAATATTGACTCACAGTCAGAACTGAGGGGGATTGGAAATTGGAATTGAAATGCATCCCAAGAGATCTTTGATCTGTTTTGCCAGTCAAAATTGAATGCTCAGAGACGAAGTCTTTTCTTACTGGAACAATATAATAATCCATTCTTCTGGAAAATTGCTAGACACCCTTTGAATATTTTAATGGCTTGATGATTTGTTTCATGGGGCAAAAATTGCCATTTATAATGTAAGTTTCTAAACCTGTAATCCTATCATTAGAAGGAAATAACAGAACCTCAGGTTCTGCTGCTCCATGTATATATAAAGAGAGGTTTCCCCAAAAATATTTTTAAAGTAATTTTTTAACCATAATCCCCCAACCCCCTCCAAGGACTGCAGGAAGAAGCCCGTGTTTGCTCTTAAAGCACTTATCCTTTAAACCTTTTAAACAATAGGGCAAATAATAATTTTTAAAGCATTTAAAACCTCAGGAGAGGAATCAATAAGCATCCCCAGATCGAACGAGGGCCCGATCCCATACCCGGCCCTGCTGACACTTCCACTGGCACAGGTACGAATTTGGCCCCAGACAGAAATGTGGGACCAACGCAGCGCTTCTCGCTGAGCCTCATCCGTCTGGCCCCAACCTCCCTGCGCACCGCTCCCGCGCCTACTTAAGTCAGTGGAAAAAACTAACCCGGGCCGGGTTTGTTTTTGTTGTTTTTGACTCATGATTTTAAGCCCAGATTTGCCTCTTCCCTGGAAATGCAACAGGGGGGTCAAAGGCAGCTTTTTAGGCACATCTGAGAGGCCGCCGCAGATTTTTCTAAACAAACGCCTTGCTTTCTGTTTCCCTCCTTCCCAAGAGACGATTTCATAACATTTCATACTGTCACTTTGCAAACTAAAGGCGGGGGGG